>JAFMTC010000277.1:1805225-1869272 GCA_018845635.1 Nicrophorus orbicollis
TTACGTTTCTTGAGGCGGACGGATTTAAACGGAATTAAGAAGAAGTATGGAAATAGTAAAGATCCATCCATCCATCCATCCATCTCCCTTTCACTATTTGTATCACGAATCTCGGGTGAAAGGTTTTCGACCGTCGTTGCGCAAATTCGCTGCGATGAGCTCAATATGCCTCGAAAACTATCTCTTTCGCTGCCTCCACCTCCACCATTGTTCCCTCTTCGTCTTCGGATTAATATGCAGGAGGCGGAAGAAGAGGCCGACGATGATCCAATCCGAATTAGTTTAACGCCGAAAAGTAGACCGTGTCCGTTTTCCCAGAGACGTTGCACAATCACGATATTATGTTTCTGTTCTTAACCATTTGTTGTTGTCATTCTTTTTATTATTTTTGAGCGCTCACGAGTTCCTGCTTTGCATGGGTAAAAGTGGAAAGTCTCGGGTTAAAAAACGTTTTTATCTTACATATAAATAGTGGTGAGTAGCGCACTACTCGCACTCTTTATTTCTTTTCAAGGCCGAATAGTGTAACGTAAACACACCTACACGTTAGATAAATCGCTATCAGAGATTCGAATGTTTAGTTTTCTGCATTCCGGGTGTACAAGAAAATGTGTTTGCTTTGTACATTTGACGTTCATATCATTGGTTAAATAAGTAATCAAAAATAGTTGATATAAAAAAAAAAGTGTTATCATTATTGTAATTATTATCAAATTATTTCATTCATGTTATTAAGTGTGCAAAACTCATTTCAACGCAAACTCAGAGTTGGGAATTTGAATCTTATTTAATAAATATTTTGTTGGAATGATAATGAATGCAAATAAAAGATGATATAATAAACCCACGTTAATCATCTTAATAACTGTTTTAAAACAATAGTTAAATGTAGAAAAATATTCCAATGATCAATTATATCTTCCCAACACTTTTTTGTTGAGATAAACGCACATTTTTGTGGAGTTAATAATCTAATTTTGGAAAGAACAAGTTTTGTTTGGATATTTGTTAGGATTTAATCCTTTCGTTATAGTAAAATGCACTTAAAATTTTTGAATTTGTGCAAAAAGATCAATGAATATGTTCAAACAAAGAAACAGTAATAAAGAATAATAAATTGATTATTCTTGTGTTATATTTTTCGTCTTTGTATGATTTTCAGTGCTAAAACTGTTCTAAAACTATAGTTAAGGAAAAGAGTGAACATTCCAAAGATCAATTATATCTTCGAAACACTTTTTGTTGAGAGATAAACACACGTTTGTGGAGTTAATAATCTATTTTTGGAAAGAACAAGTTTTATTTGTATATTGGTTAGGATTTAATCCTTTCGTTAATTCGTTATAATAGAATGCACTTACAATTTTTGAATTTGTGCAAAAAGATCAATAAATATGTTCAAACAAAGAAACAGTAATAAAGAATAATAAATTGATTATTCTTGTGTTATATTTGTCGTCTTTGTATGATTTTCAGTGCTAAAACTGTTCTAAAACAATAGTTAAGGAAAAGAGTTAACATTCTAAAGATCAATTATATCTTCGTAACACTTTTAGTTGAGAGATAAACACACGTTTGTGGAGTTAATAATCTATTTTTGGAAAGAACAAGTTTTATTTGTATATTGGTTAGGATTTAATCCCTTCGTTAATTCGTTATAGTAGAATGCACTTACAATTTTTGTATTTGTGCAAAAAGATCAATAAATATGTTCACACAAAGAAACAGTAATAGAAACAGTAATATTTTTCGTCTTTGTATGATTTTCAGTGCTAAAACTGTTCTAAAACAATACTTCAATATGGAAAAGCGTGGAAAGAACTTAATTGATGTTTGTAACAGCTTTTTTTTAGATAAATACATTTTTGTGGAGTTAATAATCCATTTTATATTTTTAGAAAAAACAACTTTTATTTGGATTTTTGTTAAAATGTCTGTTTTATCATTTCATTAATTAGTTATTTTATGCATTTTTTTATGTTTAATTTTGTATTTGAATGATCTGAAGATCAGAAAGATCTGTGTCCAATAAACATGTATTGAAGTAAAAGATGATTATGCTCCATCTTCGTAGGATTTACAGTGTTAAAACTCTTCTAGAAAATAGTTAATATTTATTGTTACCACAAGAAAAATACAAATTGAATATAAAGAAATACAAATACAAGAAAAAGTATATGTAATTAGGACTGTAAACTATAGGACTTTCTACCAAAAAAATAGTTTAAGATAGAAAAGGGTAGAAAGATCTTTGTAACAGATTTTAAACACATGTGTGTAGTTAATAATCCGTTTTGTGTTTGTAGAAAGGACAGTTTTATTTGGATTTTTCTTTTATAGCCTTTAATTAATTGGCTATAGTAGAGTGTACTTCCTGTTGTATGTTTAATTTTTGGAAGGGCTGTGTATATATTAAGTATGTTTAAATATAAACTAAATAATGTAGTGAATAATACTTATAATTTGATCAAGCTATTATTTAGAAAGTATATTTAAGTGAGGTAATTTGTTGATGATGATGGTGGTTGAATTAGAGCGGGTTTGGTGTACTTACTCTATTGTTGTCAGTTTGTAGGTAGTAAACAATAACAAACATCCATCCGATTGAGAACAAGAGGAGCACTTTAACATTTCGTCTCATCATATCACTGGGGCGTCGATGGTTGACGATGGAAGATGATGAGGCTGCTAGGCATATATGCAGAGTCCCGTTTGTGGGGGAGTCTTCTGAATGTTGTTCGTTTGATGGAGATGTGTTCTCCCGGAGTGAGAGCTGAGCGTGCAGGAACGCGCAGCAGGATCGGCCGACCACCGCGTACTGTTTTGCGCGATGATAGTATATTGGAGCAGAACCGCTTCGGTGTTTGTTTGTAGGTAGAATGCTTCGCGGTGGGAGTGCTGCTGCTGCTGCTGTTGGTGATGACGACGGTTTTGATGATGGACCGCGATTGATGGCGTCAGCGCACGAGTCTTCGGTAAGCGGCTGACGACGTGTGCTGCAGCGTTGGAGCAACCCCCGAGACTCCTGCAGCCCCGTTTAACGTCGTCCCTTCGTTCGGGGCTCGACACCCAGCCAGGATTCGATCGGCTCTTGCGTGGGGGTTGTGCGAGGATCGGCGCGCGCTTCTTCGTCGTTCAATAGCGATCCCCTGCGAATTATGTAATCCCTCCGACTGCGGCCATCCCCGACAGCCCTTGTGACTCACTCACGGATTTATCAAAGAACAAAAGACACATTCACGCATACAGACGGAAACAGACAAACAACATTTGGGGTCCATTCACTTTTCCTTCCTCAGCATCTGCCTCACAAACGCCGGAATTCGGACCAACTAATTCCCACTGCTTTCTACGTTGTTATTACTTTTTTTTAGTGTATCCTCCAATAACTGTTATATTAATCAAGTAAAACTATTAACAATCCTGCTCTTCTTCTCATCTTTCCTTTCTCAGTATACATCCAATTCTACTCAGACCACAATTGTTTCACTTTTACCGCTAACTTGATGATGGTGGATCAATGCAGTAAAAGTTTCCATAAATATCTCATTATTTAAAATAAAAAGCAGGAAAGAGAAATAACATAACTATAGGGTGAATAGGTCACTTTACATAGGTAAAGGACACTTATGAAGGGTTTTGAATTGGAATCTTTGGAAACAAATTTAAGGGAGAGGAAAAATTTCGGTTTTCAAATAGAAGAACCCACGAATATAATAATTATTACTTATTTTCTTTTAATAAAAAATAAATAAACAATAGAAAAAAAAGTTAATTCATTAGCATTTTGATTAAATAATTATTCATATTACGACAGAGTTATTGCATTTGCTGTTGTTTCTTTTTTAAATTTATTTTTGAATGCGTATTTGTTATTTTCTTCATAAACAATCCTTAAATTCATAACATTATTATATGTAAATAATAGAATATTGACGGAAAGACTGGTATTGATAATTATAAAGTAAAATCTGAGTGTGCAGTACCCATTCAAAAACACTTAAGAGTTGAGGATTTGCAGCTTATTACATTCACATTTCGTATAAGTGATGGAACGAACATTAAATGCAACTAAAATATGATTATTCTTCGTCTTCCTTGTTCTTCTTTATTGGATTTACATTGTATGTAACAATGTTAAAACTATTATAAAAAAAAAAGTTTTAGATTTCTATTTTGTAAATAATATATAAATGATTATGATATCTATGTTGAATTACTAACATTTGATTATTTCATTCACTGAAACATGTATAGTTGTATCGTTTTTCAATTATACGTAAATGAAAGTTGGACAAATAATGAAGTTAAGCAACTAAATTAAAGCTAAATATTCACGCTTTGAATCAATTATACTGTTTTAGTGGTATAGAACGTATTTGGACATAATTTACAATCAAAGTTGAAGAATATATTTTGAAAAATCAGTGTTTTCACATTTTTGCTTAAATCTCGAAAAGTATTAGCAACAAATTGATAATTAAGTATTCAATTTGAAGATGAATAATCATTCTTTCAAACTTATAAGCTGTTATTGATGTATCATTTATCGCTTACCTCTAATTTGCTGTCAAAGTTGATGAATTGTTTCTTTAAGCTTCAAGTGTCTGAACATTTTTGAATATAACTAGAAAAGTATGCATGACAAAATGATAATTAAGTAGCTAAATTAAAGATGAATATTCCTTATTTAAAACTTATGTACTAGTATGATTGTATAGTTTGCTGTTTAGCTGTAATTCATTGTCAAACTTGAAGAAATATTTAATATACTTTGAGAATGCAGTTTTTAAATTATTGCTTATATCTCGAAAAGTGACAAATTGGTAATTAAGAACATCATATTAAATTTGAAATAAGCTTCTATAAAGTATTCCCAGCAAATCGAAATTGATAATTTGCATGCTTAAATTGAAGCTGAGTAATTACTCTCTCAAACTAATATATTGATATACTAGTATCGTTTGTAATTTGGCTACATTTCACTGTTAAAATTGAAGAAACTTGAAACAACTAATGTAAAATTATGAAAATAATAATTGGGATTTAAAAATTAGAAATTTAGTATACAGGGGTTTGAAGCAAAACACATAAGTTAATACATTTATTTGATTATATCAATGCGATTATTGCTTACAAATTAATTTATTTTTTCTAAAAGAATATAATTTATTTATCATGAATAGAAAGTGCTTGGTTTTACAAGTTAGTAATGAAATGCTGGATGGACCAAAATAAAAACATCAAATAATAAATTTGAATATGTCAAAGCGGAAGAGTTGCCGACATTTTTGTTTTTGATCATCTCCATGACACATGATATGCATTTCATAAATTACGTGTGTGTCTGCAACAATAAACACTGGACTCTGTTGCGGTCATCGGTGGCTATATATCAAACGGACACCGGTGTCTGCATTGGTGCTCAACCTGTTAAACCAAATAAGCGAAAAACATCTATTAATCTTTTTCAATTGGCCATTCCACGTCTAACACGACAGTGCAAACTGTGGAAAAAAAAATCCCCCAACATAGTTGTTCAGCTTCGGGTGAATCACTAGAACATTACAAAACCGTGTTAAAATAATCAACGAAAAATTATTCAAATTCCGAGTTTTTATTACTTAATGAATACAATTTTCATAATTGTAACAGAAGAAATACTTTGATTTGAAAATAGAAATGATAAATTATTTAGTCCATTACTTTACATATATTTAAATATAATTTTAATTATCATTTTAGGTTGGTAATAATAAATAAAATATTTAGGGACTTTTATTGTAGAGGTTGGCATCCTAATGACAGCTTAATTATCTATCAAATTTAGGTTAGAATTGACTATACTGGCATAAACTGTCATTTAATTTTAAGTATCCAATTGTTTTTATAAGATATTACAGTAATCTGTATTTAATTAAAATCCAATTAAGTATAAATAATATTTCAAAGACGTCCAGGTTAATCTGAATAAACCTCAATTGTCTTGACAAGATCTTTCAAGACATTCGTGAGATTAATGTAAACGTTACATTTACGTCAAATGAAACATTACTATCAAATAATGCTAGTTTATTTTGTAATTCCATTGAGTTTGTAACTAATGGTATTGTCATATGTCATTTAAAATATTTAAAAAGTTACATGTTAACAATGATTCAAATAGTTAATAACTTTTTTTTGATGTTATACCATAAAATTGATTTAATTTTGCTTACTTATATTTGTATTCATATTAAAATAGAAATACTTTTAATCTTGAAGATAATAACATGTTTACTCAATGTCAATCAATTACTGATAGCTTCTAAACAAACAATTTTCTACAAGACATCGAATTAGATAAGTGAAGTAATGTTTGTGGTTGATAAGGAAATGATATAACGTGTTTGATGTTAGGGTAGGAATGTATTTATTGTTTATTGGTTTATAACTTTATCGGTCATTTCTTAACCTTAAGATAATACATAAAAACAGTAATACTTTGAAAATGTATATTAAAAGAAATCGTACATTCTTGAACAAAATGAATTGGAAAGTTTCGGATATAAATATAAAATAATAACTTTTTGTACCTGTCAGTTTTTCTTTTACTTCCTCTCCGAAAGGATTGATTGCACGTTTCCGGGAATAAGAAACGTTCGTATAATAGAGTCGACCTCCGAGGGGCAATTTACCAAACTAAACTACCTAATTGAAATTGAGTTGGATAAAAACGAAGAAACAAAAAATGAACGACGATCCTTATAACTAAAATCATATTTTACGGGAAACTTCATAATTCGAATTGATGGCTCCGTTTCCTGAGGCCAGACGGCATGCTATGAAGCTAATAGGAAAGCAGTGGATATTCATTAGATCGCGATTAACTTGGATTTATGAATATCAAAAGTTACGTTTAGAGCGAAAACAGTTTGAAGTTTGCGGTGAATAAACAAATAAAAGTTTGGATGGTAATTGACGTTTGACAGTTTACGATAGTTGAATAATATGGCGATTAATTTGGATGTATAAAGTTACATTAAAAGCGAAACAAAAACCTGAAGTTTGCAGCAATATACATAAAAATTGAACATCGGATTACGTAATCCAATAAATGACATGTGACAGCTTAAACAATATGGATAAACTTGGATTTATGAAGACCAAAAGTTATATAAAATGTGATACAAACCTGAAGTTTGCAGCAATATAAATAAAAATTGTATATCGGATTACTTAATCCGTTAAGTGACGGTTGACAGTATAAAAATGTAAACAAATTGGCGATTAATTTGGATTTATGAAGATCAAAATTTATATTAAAAGCGATACAAAGCTGAAGTTTGCAATAATATAAATAAAAATTGAACATCGGGTTTCATAATTAAATAAATGACATGTGACAGCTTACAAAATGTAAACAATATGGAGATAAACTTGGATTTATGAAGACCAAAAGTTATATAAGAAGCGATACA
The DNA here is from genome assembly GCA_018845635.1 of Nicrophorus orbicollis. NCBI lineage: Eukaryota > Metazoa > Arthropoda > Insecta > Coleoptera > Silphidae > Nicrophorus > Nicrophorus orbicollis. The sequence continues at coordinate 1,812,686 of JAFMTC010000277.1, forward strand.
AACGTGAAGTTTGCAGCAATACAAATAAATATTGAACATCGAATTACATAATCTAATAAATGACATGTGACAGTTTACAAAATGTAAACAATATGGAGATAAATTTGGATTATGAAGATCAAAAATTATATTTATAAAATAAGAATTGAACATCACATCACAATTTGGTGATTGATGCAGATCAAAAGTTATATTAAAAGTGTCAAAAATGAAGTTTAGGGGTAAATAATTTATGAAAGTTAAGCAATGCTTAAAGGTGGTAGACTTTACAGCATTTTTATACTGTTGGCTGATGTTATTAAACATCAATAACTAATAAAGAATGTTATATATTACTATTCAAATATGAAAACTATACTTAGTAATTCAACAGTTATTACAATTATGAATGCAACTGAATGCATCAACCGCATTGAGATTAAATAATATTGTTTTACAGGAAACAATTGATAGCAATATCGCATTTGCACTATTAAAATAGAAACTGTAACAAGGTTTCAGTTAAGAAAAATGCAATATTCCGACCGCTCCAAAAATTATGGTTTCCTAAGTAAATGTATGCAGTTCGTACATTCTATTTTTAAGTGGGTAAATAACTCATAGGATTCTAAGAATATGTCATATGCAAAGAAGGCGGAATAAAAATATAGTTTGTATGCGGAAAGAAATCCGTTCGAAGTAAATCATCGAGTGAACGATGAATTAAAATAAAGGTTGCGTGGAACTGGGTTAAACGAAATATAAAATAGAAAAAGTGAAAACAGAGAGACACTGAAATGAGAACAGTTTTTCTAATTTCGTTTTTGACGGTTCTCCAAACTAAAGTTTTCAAACAAAAATTTTTTTTTGAATTTGTCAAAGTTTATAATCTGTAAATGATATACCAAATGATGATATTATCAACCAGTTATTTAATAGTTTAATTAGTTATTCATTTTTTAATTGATGTTTAATATCAATTTCTTTGTCATATTTCGTATTCTTGTTAATAAATTCATTATTGTATATTTAGTTAGTTACTTTATACCAAATTCTACATAAAATAACCGCATATTTTGTTACCTAATACTTGTTTGTAGTTAAATGAAATTATATAATGTGAAATGACAAGGACATAAAATGATTATAAATTGGAAAGCAGTACAATTGGAAACAAATATGTTGGTTACAAATTTTTGGTTACATAAACATGTTAAAGGGTTAAAAATTATTTATTTTATACTTTTATAATAAATTAATTTTTGGTTTAACTTTCACAGAATACTATTACACAAAATATTTGAACAAACTTGTTGGTTTCTAAATAAATAATAATGGGAAGGCATTGCATATTGAACTTCAAACTTTGAATGTGCTGCGTTAATTAATAGTTAATACACTTTGGTAACAAAAGGAGTTTATGCGGAATACGCTGATCGTAATTGATGATGGCTTTTGTAATTTGCTGGTAACAATTAGTCGCATTCCGTCTAATTAATGCAATTAACTTGTGCTTAATTTCAACTCGGGATAATTGGTATTCGCGATTGAGTGCAACTGGTGATTTATTGCTGTTAATAATCGCTCAGCACGGACATCTTCGAGTCCATCGAGTTGCCCGTATCCGAATCTTCAGATTCAGCTTCCTCCTCAGGATGCACCTCGATGTCGCAGAAGTCGAGCATATCGCTCATCAGAATCTCGGCGATCGTTCCATCCGTGTACATGAAGTACTGCTTCGATTCCTCCCAGTACCTCAGGTGTTTCACCAAGGTATCGACGTAGACCCGGGTTCCAGGAAAGAGGATCGATACAACCCTGTGCAGAATCGCGGCAGGTGTTACGTTGGGGAGCAAATATTTGAATAGGGATTACGCACTTGAACGGCGGCAAACAGAGCCTCCGGATGAAGTCCATCTGCATCTCAGGTATCAGGCATTTGTCGAAGTTGTCCTCTTCCGGCACGTCCTCTACAGTTCCGAACACCTTTTCGGCTTCATTCTCTTGGAAACATTCCGTGTATATTTGCACAGTGATCATCCTCACCACGTTCCAAATCTACAATGCACAATTCGAACTAAAACGACAGTTCGCAAATAGTAGTTCGTTTCCTACCTGAACTTGATCGCTCAAATCGGCGCAGGTCATCAGCAGCTCGCACAGAAATCTTCGGTATTGACGGCTTTTCGGTTTGTTGCATTTCTGCGCGTTATTTTTTTGAAATTTAAATTGATAAACCGTTCTATGAAGGGGAAATTATAATCACCGTCAAGATTATTTCCTGCTTCCTGGCGATTTTCATGTGCGTCAACGCGTCCGTCGCTAAAATGTTATCTTTCAAGAGGTCCAGAAACCTAGAGTACGTTTTGTGATCCAAATGTTCCAGAAAATTGCAACCCTTCATATAATAAAAGCATTATTAGAGAAGTTTTTATGTGATTTGTCATTTTGATGAAACAAATTTGAAGAAATCTTTACTTTTGTATTCTTATCGATAACTGAACTATTTTGTAACGTTTAGAGAGTAGTCAGTTAATATATCTTCAGTCAATCAATTAATCCAATTAAGTTATTTTGCGAAGTATTATCAAAATCTAAACTAAACTAGTTATGTTTAGGAAATACTGATATTTCAGTATATATAATAAAAGAGACATACTTCACTGTTTAAAATGCAAATAGTCTTAGCCAGGTGGTGTTCCTCCAAAACTGAAGAGTTGCTGGTGTACAAGATTGCTATGCTTTTAACAACTTTTTCGCAGCCCGTGTGATCAATGTCGTGGCACAGTATGGATATCATCAAGGCTAAGATTTCCATAGGGCTGCAAATACTAAGATTAGGTAACGGGAAACAAGTGGAGTCGGTTGGAGTTAACCTCAGAATATCGTTTGTCAAAAACTCGAGGGAGGTGATGAGACCATACATGAAACAGGTGGCCGAAAAGGCATGCATCCAATTGTGGTAGGGCAGATCCCTGTAGTTATGCTGAACACCTAAGATGAATTTGGCGAGAATATTCTTTTCGATCTTGAGCGTGCTCAGAAGATTGAGATTTTCGAACATCTGCAGTACGAGAAGCGTTGATTGATGGAACGGAACGTCTCTACCATTGAATTGAAGTTTCCCGAAGTCATCGAACTTGGGTCTCTGCGCGTACAGCATATGCTTGATGTCGCTAGGTCTTATCTGATTGTTGCAATTAATATATTATTTAATTAATTGTTGTAACTGATTATGTTAATGATTACGATTAATGGTTCCATTAGGATGTTGTTGGTCAAGATGCGTTTATCCAAGTTTTCGTCGATGATCTTGAATTTCTTGGCATGGGTGATGGCAAGGCCAGTGTACAATCCGAACATGCTAGCTGCGTCTTCGTCGAAGACGCTGAAATAGTCATCCTCGATTTTGTTGGCCAAATAACAAACCCCGAAGGCGCCGTTTCCATCTCTCAACGGAACGCAAAGAATGTTCCTGGTGGTGAAACCTCTGCCCTCATCATCCGCTTTATGGAAGAGCTTGTGTCCGTAGGCATCCTTTATATTCAAAATATTCCCAGTCGACAACACGAAACCAGCGATACCTTTGTTCTTAGTAACAGGATTTCCGCCCAACACTTCGTCGCTGTACTCATTCAGGTAGGCGTTCTTCTTGTCCAACATGTACAATCTGCACACTTCGGCGCTCACCAGCATCCTACCCTCCTCCAAGATATCGAGCAGCAGATCCTTCATATTCACCAGACGCGTAAACAGACCGTTCACGATGGTCAGGATAGCGTGCGTCTGCAATTTCAGACGCAGCTGTTCCTCGGCCTTCAGCGTGTTCAGGAAGACGGGCAGACAGAATCTGAACGTCTCGTCTATTAGCTGTCCGACGAACGTGATCTGCTGAGTGCAGTTCACGATGCAGATCACAAACACCGGCCCCTTATCATCCGCTGAAACGTAATAGCATAACGAATAACATATTCGTCAATTTCGAAAACGAAAGCGTGACATCACTGAATTCCGCTGCCCGAATTACAATGTGATCCCATTATCGCATCAATGGAAATTAATTCCAAAATTGCCTAATTCGCGTACACTTCCTTGGTCGTTACGCAAAGCCAATTTGGAAACGGGTCGGTTAGGTTAGTTAGTAAACAAGCTAATCTTGATGGTATTAGCATTCGCAACAATCGAAACACAAATTGACCATTTTCTCTCTCTCTGCATTCAACATTTTACATTAGCGCAATTGAAAGTAACGCATTTCACATGTTATTTGTGTAACAAAAAAAAAAATACGCAGTTGTGATTACGTACGGAAATATATTTTGAACCCTTCACCATTCAGAATGCTATCTGATCGTTACATTTTTTTTTCGTATCATCACATCACATAAGCCACAACGAATCAAAGGTCACGTTATAAAAGCAGTTTATATATAGATGCTAGATTTTTATCTAGTGCGCGAATAAATAGGGGAATTTCTAAAACGGGATGCATTATTCCAATTGGATTACCATGGCCTCAACTTTATAAATATTTAGAGTTTTGTTATGTATGAAAAAAGAAGCAAACTATTAACACATTCGTTTGAATTGCGGAGAAATATATTTATGTAACTGTATGTATTATATGCAACCAAATGAACAATTTGATTCAAAAAGCTTATATCATTCAATTACATTATGAAGACTGGATAAATGTACGGCAAGGTAGAAGGCTAAGTGTCAAACTTCTATTCTTCCAACAGTAAATTATTAATTTGTATATCGTTTTTATATAAAAAAAGACGCAATATTTCTATAGTAGCAATTGTGGTACTAGTACCTGAAAAGTATATTGCTAAGTATTCATAATAAATGGTGTCTTAAGTCCATCATTTACATTATTAAGAGTCCTTAGCAACTAGAGTATTAAAACCAAAAACCCTTACTGTACTGCCATAGTAACCTTTACTATATCATAGTAGAAAGATTGCCTTTGTTCATTTCTATAAAGTTGTAAAATTTAATATATCCAAATTCACTAAAATAGGAAATTCTATCTTATGCAAGAAGAGCAGAAAATATAAGGGTTCATGACGAATCCTAGGGGTATTATCATTTTAATGTTATTTAGAAAGTTATGAAGTGAACATTAATTTCCACAGAAGACATCCAATAAGTGCGACAAGCCATTTCATTTGTTAAATTTGCGTTTAGTGAATGATGTTGTTATTATTAATTATAAAATTTTAATGTAAAGTAGGATTTACCGATGCAAATCAATGCATAAAGTAAAACTAAACCTACTATATAATTTTATTACGTTAATCTGAATTTCGTCATTTTAATAGGATTAGTATAAGAAATTATAATCATTTGACGATGAATTACTAAAACAAAATTATAGTTGCTGTTATGGAGAGTTACAAATAGGAAATGTTACGTTTATAGGCAACTCCTAATTGTCTATTTTTTACTATGTATATGTGGATTTGATGATGGTAGTACCATTCTTATCATTGTAATGAATTGCCTCATTTTCTTTACCTGTCTCATCGAAGTGTTCGAAAACAGGAAAAGCATAGATTTCGCCACCGATGGCGTCCGGCGTAATTTCCCTTAATTCCGTTGCCAAATCGGAGTTCATCCTATTGAAGCCAATGTGTATTCCGGCTCTGTCTGCGCCGAACGCGTCTTCGACAAAGTTATCGTTCAGCGGCAAATTGAGCTGATTCTCCAACAAAGTTTTCCCGATGATTCGAATCACGGCCTCCCCTCTCACCGAGAAGAAGTTAATTAAGAACACGGTGGAGCAGGTCGTCTCCTCTAAAAACTGAAATGATCTGTAATGACTCGCAAACGAATCACCGGAACGATTGTAAATTTATACGTATTTATTCAAGAGGATTTCGAGTTCCCTCGAATGCCCTTGCCGCAGGGATTCGCACAGCAATAGCAAATGCGCCGGGTCACTACTCTTCAGCCTCAAGGTGGGAGTCTGCTTTCTCCTCCATTTCCCGTCGTCCTCGCTCTTCCGCACGTAAGGAGGCGGGATCATCAGGTGAGCCTTGGGCTTCTTGAACAAATTGTACTGACAGAAGTCGTCCATGCTGAGACGATTCGCTGATCGAAACTATTTCAGAATTTCCAGGAATTTTCAGTTTCCGCCCTCCCAGCTCGAAATAAGCGCGTGACGTTTATTTGCACTGTCAAATTGAAGTGAAAACGAAAAACAAAACACAAGATGTTTAATAGAAAATATAACTGGAAAATTTAATTTATTAATATTATACATAAAAAAAACACGTACATTTAACAAAATTAATTAATAATACAATGTAACATAAAGATCAGTCGATTATTCTTTCTGCTCTCGTTCCACTGTAACTGCGGGCCTTTTTCTGGTCATCCTCTTGTTAGACGCCTTCTTCTCCGTGTTGCTGGGCCCATGCGCGTGGTAATTGTACAATTTCGAATGAAGATCACGTCCTAAATCCTTTGAAGACTTGTGCAGATTCTCATCGCTGCTCTCGCTGTGTTGCGTTTCCTCCTCAACAGGGGCTGGCTGATGGGCTTGCTCGTAAGTGTATTGCGGAGGATTCTGCGTCTCTTCGTATTGGTATTGCTGCTGTTGTTGGTAATATTGACTCGGGTCCGGGTAGTTTTGGTAATATTGGTATTGATATTGCTGGGGTTGTTCGTAGAACGGTTGCGCCGGCTGTGGATAATAGTACAGTTGTTGCTGCTGATCTTGGTTCTGTTCGTAGGTGTGCTCTTGCACTTCGACCTTGCTGAAAGTGTTTTCGGGGATGGTAATTTTGAATTTCTTGGGCAGCTGCGGAATCTGCGGAGCCTCCTTATTCGGATGTTTTGTGAAAATCACTTTAGTGTGATCGTTGCTGGGGTAATTTTCGTGAGTCAACAAACCGTCGTTGGGTTGTTGGTAATAAACCTGTTGCGGTTGTTGGTAATATTGCGGCTGATACTCTTGCTGCTGGTATTGCTGGGGTTGTTGATACTGTTGCTGGTACTGTTGGTATTGTTGCTGGTACTGTTGACCCTGTGGTTCTTCTTGGTAATGCTGGTGTTGCGGTTGTTGTTGATGCTGCTGCTGTTGCTGAATGTAACCAGAGAGAAGGTTTTGCAGATCGACCGACCTTAAGCTAGAGTAAGGATGGTTTTGTGGAATGTTGGGATGCAGTTCCCCGCCTTGATTCAACTGGTTAGTGTACACTCTTAACACGATGACTGGAACCATGGAGTTTCCTTGATGTTGCGGCGCTTCTGAACTCAACTGGCTGACGTGACCGTTCTGATCTAAGCTGGAGAAGAGCGTGGTACCATGTTGGTAATATTGGTTCAAGCTCTGCTGCTGCTGTTGTTGTTTGGGAGCATTGTAATGCTGAACTGTTGTGCCCAAATCGTACTGAACTGATTTCTGAATATCGAACGCTTGTTGCTGCTGCTGCTGTTGCTGAGGTTGCTGTTGATGATAGACTTGCTCCTGCTGGGGACCCTTGTGTTCTGCGAAGATGTCCTGCTGCGAGTACTTGTAAACTTCATACTTGGGCGGCCTCTGTTGTACTCCGAAGAAGCTCTGGTAGCCGTATCCTAACGATGAGTCTATGGTCCTCTTACGACCGCTCCCTGTCTTCGTGGAATTGTCGTTCGAATCAATAATCTCGATCGCAATGATGGCTTTCTGCAGGTGCTGGCCCTTCTTGGTCTTGACAGTTTGGTGTTTCTCATCCTTCTGAATCGTTCCAAGATCCTTCTGGGTCTTCTTGATCCGTTTTCCATAGGTTGCTGAGTAACAGCAAAACGCCAAAACAACCTAAAACCAAACGAACATCAACATTACTTAACAATTCATAATGTTATTATTTATAAATCTGACAGTTTACATTAGTAATTAAATTAATTACAACGGTAGTTGTTTTTGTTTTTTCGGAGATGCAGAGAATGACAGGAGATTCGGTTCCAAAATTATGAACAATCGCAAGAATGCGTAATTAGTGAAATAAGAAAAGGAACTGGAGTAGAAAAGTATAGAAGGATGTGGATCACAAAGGAAACGGAGGGATAAATATTAATTAGTGAAGTCCGGAAGCGCGAAGTTTCGCAACCCAACAATTCCCATAATTGTTGCGATCCTCACATTCGAGGGGGTATTGTTACCAAAATTTCTGGCCATCGATCTCTTGGAATTAGCCGACAGTTGGTGGTATACTTTCACCGGGATCGGCGAGGCCGAAATAATAAAAACCATCGGTTTTACTTTCTATGGCCGCACGAGATTTTGCCTGCTCCTCTTCGTCGCCACACTTCTTTCACTTTTCCCCTGAAGAGCTGTCAGGCAATTAAAACTGTCTGAAGATACTGACTGCAACTCAATGGAACGTAAACACCTCCTGCATGTAATTACACTATTCGCTCACGAAACATGCCCCACTGCAGGTTCTTTAGAAAGCAAGCGAAATATACACCTAGAATTTGTACCCTTCGTTCAAAAAGACATGCTAACTGCATCATGACACTTGCCTTTGGCAATGAATTTGAACAATAACGAAATTGCCGCAAGGATTTGCTGAGAGGAAGTGCTTCGACCGGAAGCGCAAAATTGCACCAAAAAGAAGAGGAAGACTGAATCACACATTAAAATTGTTTTATTTTGAGGCAGAGGCGTAACGAGAAGTAATTCAACGATGAAAGTTTTTAATAATACAAGGAAAGAAAGAAGCTACAAAAAAGAAACACAATTGTCGTGACCATGGCAGTTGTTTTTCGAGAGCTACCAACTGATACCAGTGAAACCAACCGATCATTACTACACTTTTAATGTGTTAAAAATGCAAATGATTGGTTTATTATCGGATTAGTTCACGTTTCTCTGAACTATTAGTACATTTTGCACGACTTTTTCTTTGCTTTCATTTATTGAAATTGGTTACATCAATTATCATTTATTGATACATCAATTCTCGCTTCATTTATAACAATATTATATTACATAAATTGTTTTAATTCAATCACATTTTTTTTAAGTAATTATTATTAATTAATAGAAATAATCAATGAAAATTAACTTAATTAAACTTTGGACGCGGCAAATTAGAGTAAAAGTTATGTGCATTTCGCAAGACGTTCATTAAAATAATTTATAGATAATTTCCTATAATTACAAGTCCATTAAAAATTCACCTTATTATCTGCACTAGATTTAATTACGTGTTGAGTGTAGAATGGAAATACTTGTGGAAATATTCAGGATTGCGTAACACGATTTTGCTTGCAATTTAGAGTATTATGCAACGATTATCAAACCTCGAGGACCTTTAAAGATTATGCATTAGTTATATATATAAAACTGTGATATTATCGGTGTAAAACGATAATAATTTTACCCGCATTTATTGCAGCATTTACAGAATATGGACAGGACTGGTCCGACTCGCAATAAATGTTTATGATCGTAATGAATTTATTTTTTTTTCAGATTAAAACGTAACGCACGACCAAAACCGCACTTTGAGTCACTTCTGATTTCAAGGATGCAATTTCTTGCACCGCATTACAAGATGCCTGAGAAAGGTCAGAGCATTAATAAGTTCATAAAGATTTGCAATTATTTTATTGGATTTTCATACCGTGAGCTTTCATAAGTGTCTTTTTATCGGTTTCAGTGCATACATTAACGAGACAATTGTTGGTAAAGTCTCGTTGACGACATCGCTTAATTGCATAATGATATTATATAATACAGAAGTTGAACACCTTTTGATAGAAGTTCAATCAAAATTGATATACATTTGATGATATAGTGTGTAATTGATGCTATCAAATGAACGTACTATTTAATTAAATCTGTAATTTCAGTTTAAATGTCATCTGCCAATCTAATTTAGTACACTTGATACTCAAAATTTTGTTAGCTGTTCTTGGGTTTAGCATAACTATCATATAGTAATGTGATTTGTTTTGACAATGATTCAAAAACGTATAGTGCGGGAATATAAAATAATGATTTATCAACTTTTATATACTTTTATATACTGCAGCTGTCAAATTGTATAATTAAAGCTGTCATTTCAGTATAACTGTCATCTGTCAACGAGACAGTCAATGGTATTTAGTGCACTTGACACTGTCATCTGTCAACTTGATATTTAATGGTATTTAGTGCACTTGACAATTATAATTTTATTAACAGCAATTAGGTTTAAGTAACTGTGATGTAACTTACAGTAATGTGATTAGTTTTGCGGTAAATTTGAGAATATATATATTGAAGTAAAATGTATCAACTTTTATATACTTTTGATAATTGCAGCTGTCAAAAAGACATGTCATTAAATTAAAGCTGTTCAGTTTAACTGTCATCTGTCAATATGACAGTCACTAAATACCATTGACTGTCATTTTGATGCTCAAAATTTTATTAACTGCATTTGGTTTTAGCTAACTGTTTTACAGTAATGTTATTTGTTTTAGGGTATCATTTTAGACATGTAGTCTTTAAGAATATCAATTGATATCAAATGTATAAATTTGTATATATCTTTAAAACTATAGTGTCTAATTACAGCCGTTAAATGTCGTCAGTCAACGTGACAATGAATGGTAGTGATAGTTTTATTATAAATAGTGATGTTGATGATGATCCAAAGACATGTTCTGTTATATATATTTAGAAACATAATGTACAATAGTAGTTCTCAGATAGACACGTTCATAATTAAAGCTGACATTTCAGTTCAAATGTCATCTGTCAATGTGACAATTAAAAGTAGTTCTAAAAGTACTTAAAATATTGACATACATAATTTTGTTAACTTCATCAGCTTAGCTAATTGGATTATGATAATTAGTAATTTGTCCCCTAAATTACCCAAACTCATGTAGAGAAGGAATAGTAATTGTCTGATGTACTTGGATTATATATACATTTGAAAACAGAATGTGCAATTGCAGATGCCAAACAAACGTGACATTGAATGATAATTGAAAGATTTATATATATAATTTTGTTAACTTTTAGTGAGTTTAGTTTGTTAGAATATAAATATAAATTTAACTACTATTTATACAAATGCCAACATAGTTTGCCAATATAATTGTCAATTAAAGACGTAAAGCTGTCAATTCAGTTTATGTATTCATACAATAATCATCAATAATTGGTACAAGTAACTCCGATATTAGGCAAAGTGAGAATGAAGAGTTTTTGCAAGTACTTGTACTACTTTTAAAAGAATAGGATGAACACAGATCGAACGATATATGGCATAGATCTAGATAGAATCAATGCGATGAAAATGCAAATGCTGTTGTATACGCTCGTGCAATACAACGTTCTGGAATTTAGAAACTTGCATCCCAGTTATTGATTTACACTAAACCGAAGCGTTTCAGTTAATTAGAATATATACGCCGTATAATTTAGATATAAATACGAATAAGAGCAAACCGTTTTCGATGCAATTAAAACGGCCTTTCAATTACCAAAGATTAATGACTGCAAAATCCACAGTCCAGTAAATAGCGTTCCCCTTTTCTTTCCACGAAAAACACTATAAAATGAAAAACAATGCATTTGTTAACTAAATTTTCACTTTACACATGCAACTTAGATCAACAGTCAATGGACCGAATTAATTTATATCTAGAAATCGATTTCAACTTGGTTGCATTTATTTAAAATATTCAATTAAATTGATTTTATTCTGGATAAATTACGAACGAAACGGAAAGTAGTTAATTCGATTTAAATAAACAAACATCCACGGAGAAAGTTCTGAAGATAAACCACAGCAAACTAAGTATAAAGTGTGCATTCGAAATGCCAACTGCTGCGCATACAAAAATTGCACGATGCAATTGTTTTTTCGGAAATAAAGCAAACAATTTTAATTTCTCGATTGAGTGGAATCACTTTTCAATATTTTTTTGGATGAAAAAACGTAGGTAAATTTCTTTAAGACGTTCTCGAATTAAAGTGGTTTAGTATTGATTGCATTGACGGTGTGCATTTATTGCGAAGCATTGAAATTCTTCAGGCATTACAATTGCTTACGACCTACATTTGGAGTACACACTTGAGTGTGAAATTTAGTGATAAGTACATGAGTCACATTCGCAAAGAAATTTGTAGAAGAAAAGTCTCTAAGAAAATGTGAAGACTCAATAAGTAAGGGTATTCATTAATTCAACATAGTTAGTTAAAATTCAAAAGAAACATAGTAAAATCGTAAAGTAAAATTGATTTATATATATATATATATAATAATTTGGTAACAGTAATAACTGCTTGTAATTTTCGAATTTTCCATATTTATATACATAAAATGTCATTATTTTAACAATTTACGCATACCTCGCTTTACGGCCTAGTTACGTTCCACGAAACTTGGCCGCAAAGCGAAAAGCCGTATAAGGAATCAATTATTGCGCTTGCGCAAGATTGGCAACATGTAGATATATCGACATGGAAAAGTTGTTTTTGCCGTTATAGCGAAACATTTTAGGCCGTAAATCGAAAACGTGCTTTAATTGAAGAGCGGCCGTAAAGCGAGGTATGGGTGTAGTTGGCAAGTATAGACTATAAAAACTAGCTATTGAATTACATTAGTGATATTTCAATTAAAAAAACTAAAATTTATCATAAATTGTTGTTATTTTCATTAATTCAACCTTGTTTTCTTAAAGTTATATAACGAAATTGGTCTTACTTTTACTTTAATAAAATATGTGAGCTTATTACTTAATTACAGATATATAATTTATTGATTATTAATTGAAGTTAATTCTTTGTTCCGTTAGACTTGTTCTTGGCATTAACATTCTGCATTCATCTGCAAATGTCACACCGCAACATTTCCTCGGTCGTTCTGCTCCATTAATTAGCATTGTTTTTGCAATTTGCATGCCATTATTAACAATAATTAAACACTTATAACGTATTTAAATAGATTCGTGTTTACAAGTATTGAAAAATAAGGGAAAGGAAGAAAAACGCATGAATTGTAAATGAATTACAACACACCGAAAATTAACGGTAATTTGAACATAGATTTTTCTCAGGCATTTCCTTATAGTGAGACTTAATGCTTATATGGATTTAATACGCAATAATTGATTGTTGATGGTGCATCTTCGTGTTATATAACTAATGTTATTGGTAAACGAATACAAAGAATTGAAATAATTACATCGCATAGTGCTGATAATCTGTTCCGCAAATATCTCGGATTGTTTAAAACCGGACTATTCGAAGACTTCATAACCACACAAAAGAGATATTTTTTATAATTATTGTAATTTTTTTGATGCAAAAACTAATAAATCATGGAAAAAACATAAATAATTAGTAAAATTGAAAAGTAAATGATTGAATATTATATAATTCATTATTTGAAGTATTTTCGTTCATTATTATGTTTATTTTACTAATTCATTATCAATCTTAATTAAAAAGAAACAACAATACAATATAATATACTTAACTTTAAAGTTTTCTATAAAAATCTACATTTTTTTTGTTAACTACCGTGTTTAATGTTTTGCTAATTACATTTTAAACATTTTATATTAAAACAATTTAATTTGTTACAAAATTGTAATTGAAAAATTTTAAATAATATTACATTTTGCTAATTGCAAAGATCTAAATAATCGATTAAATCAAACAAAAACTTGACTATCTCTATACTTAACAAGCAAGAACAAACCTTTAACGAGATGAAATCAGTTAATAATACATCAATGTCGTAAATAAACTAATGATTTGTTTATATTTTACTCTAAGAAACGCAGACGTATATTAACAGCTACAGACACTATAATAAGAAGTTGATGCAAACAGAGGCTTTTTTCTTTTAGAAATTGCAAAGAAAGGCTTATATGAAGTCATATAAATGCACTAGTTGTTAACTTATTGCATAACGGCATTAGAGACCAACGACTGAAACGGTATGAAGCACCGGGTTTTCAATGGACGTTCTGCTATTACTTTAATTATTGTTAATTAATGAGTTACTCAATTAATTAATACGTACATAAAAGTAAAGATACGCGAAGAATTGTAAAGAAAATCTTTGTTTTATTAATAATTATAATTACGTTAGGTGCTATTTCTTTATTTTAACTATAATTAAATTACATTTTATGAAATAACAAAATAATAACAAAATTAGTTGTATTTGAACTTCTAGTAAAAGTTATGATTATTTGAGAAAATGTTGAAATTTGACTTAATTGCTGACAATAATTATGATTATATGTGAACAATCGAATTATTAGTATTGAAGTATCATTGAGTTATATTCTTAACGTTATTAAAGAACATGAAATAACATTATATTCTAAATCTTATTTAAGATTTTACTAATTTGCTTACAAACATATGATTATATGAGAGAATATGAAATAGTTGTTAATAAAGAGTTTTTGTTAATTAATGAATTGTAATTAAATAATCAATTTGAAACAATCTATTATTGAGTTATATTCTTATAAAAAATCACATTTTTATAAAGAATTTGGAATGTTGATTTCATAAAAAGAGGTTTATTTGAAAATAAATTAATTTGAAATTAAGTTTATATTTTCTCAAATCAACACTACTTTTTTGTAATTTGTACATGAAAATATGAGATAATGTGAAATTGTTGTTAATGAAAAGTGTTTGTTAAGAGAAATCTATTAATTAATTGCATTTTACGTTTTGAAGTTATTGAGTTATGTTTTTAATGTTTACGCTTTAAAATATATATAATTTTATGTTTGTATTTTGGTTAATTGAAATGAATGTACTTAATGCGGTTTTAATGCGATTTAAAGATATGCGTGATGTTAATTTAATGAGCGCTTTCGTCGGTGCTAATTGATTTGCACGTATAAATGAACGAGGAGCGCGTTTTTGCAAATTGAAGTTGCTTCGGAAGAGGAAGGAAGGAAGCGATTCGTTGATTCGATTCTTTCCATTTGTATTTCAATAGTCGGTTGGGACGTCCGCGCACGAAATGAAAGTTTCGCTTCTTCGTAAAGTCCGCCAATTTGTACGTGCATCGTACGTGAGATCTAATTGTTCTTCGTTTCTTTCCGAAAGCAATGACATAATCTATTTGCGAGTCAATTAATGCGGCAGGAGACGATTGTAATTGAGAAACCAAGAAGAACGTAGGAATCAACGAAAACCATATATGCACGGCACAATTTATTACCCAATGCTTTTACTGCCTTCACGCTCATTATACAATTTCCGTAAATAAAAGTGCACGGAACGAGAAGACGTAAGGATCTTATCCATTTCCGAAGACTTTCACGAACGATCATCATCCCGCATCTCTGCAACAATTATCCGATCGATTTGTTGATTGTTCAAAATGAAAACTCCCCGAATGTAAGACGTAAATTGAATGGATTACACTTTTGTTAAATAACAATTGTTATTACCAGAAAGAGAAGTTTCATCCTGTACGTCGATCCTCTAAAAACAAAAAACTACTACGAGAAACCTGGAGCACAAGGCACTCTTGATGCTTTCGCGCACTAACCGACGGTGCCGCAGCGGCGATTGTTTTATACCCGCATATATCCGTTCTCGTGCGAGATGGTCCATGATTTCTGCTGCTCCTCCACTTCTTCGTTCCTTCCTCCCCCGATGCCCACTCTTCTTCTACTTCTTCCTGCATGTTCACTCTTTAACTCGATCATGGGACCAAGACACCTCGAGCTCGACATTCTTCGCTTGCGCGCTTACAGAACTCCGGATTTATCATGCTATTATGACACAGCATATGGTTGATCCGAAGACACGAGAAGTAATTAACATTTTTTTCTATATACTTTCCCATTGGAGAAATGCTCATCAGAGCCCGAAAAAATATATGAAACAACGGCGAAAGTCATTACGACACTTTTTTTCCCTCCATAAGCAAACATTTTGCTTTTATTCTTCTCCTTCGCCGTCGAACGGCAAAAAACAAATATTTTAGATTCTTTATCGTTTCCGCACGAATAATTGTTTCATATCATGGGATTACGGCTAGAGCCGTTTGTCTATAATTCGCTGTCAAAGTTGAAGAAATGAAAAATTAACAGCCGAAAAAGAAGTGACTTCACATTTTAGTGATTTTCTCTGAGATCATAAGAGATAGATTTGTTCTAAAAGATGCTTATGAAATTAGGATACTTGAGGAATGTAACGCATATTCATCTGTTGCTGTAACTAGAGCTGTTTGGCTGTAATTCGCTGTTAAAGTTGAAGAAATGAAAAACTAACGGCTGAAAATGCAGACTCTTCACATTTTATCGATTTTCTCGAAGACTATCATAGATATAAAAAGTTCCAATAGAAGTTTATGAAACTAGGATAGTTGGGCAATGTAACGCATATTCGTTTATTGTTGTATCTTGAGCCATTTGCCTGTAATTCGCTGTCAAACTTGTACAAATGAAAAATTAACGTGCGTAAAAGGAGCGTCTTCACATTTTAGCGATTTTCTCGAAGACTATACTAGATAGAATGGATCCGAAAGATGTTTATGAAACTAGGATAGTTGAGAAATGTAACGCATATTCATTTATTGCTGTATCATGAACCATTTGCCTGTAATTCGCTGTCAAACTTGAATAAATGAAAAATTAACGTGCGAAAAATGACCGCCTTCACGTTTTAGCGATTTTCTCGAAGTCTATTATAGATAGAATGGATCCGAAAAATGTTTATGAAACTAGGATAGTTGAGGAATGTAACGCATATTCATTTATTGTTGTATCATGAGCCATTTGGCTGTAATTCGCTGTCAAACTTGAAGAAATGAAAAATTAACGTGCGTAAAAGGAGCGCTTCACATTTTAGCGATTTTCTCGAAGACTATAATAGATAGAATGGATCCGAAAGATTTTTATGAAACTAGGATAGTTGAGAAATGTAACGCATATTCAGTTATTGCTGTATCATGAGCCATTTGGCTGTAATTCGCTGTCAAAGTTAAAGAAATGAAAAGTCAAAGGCTGAAAAAGCAGTGTCTTCACATTTTAGCGATTTTCTCGGAGACTATAACAGATAGAATGGATCCGAAAGATGTTTATGAAACTAGGATAGTTGAGGAATGTAACACATATTAATTTATTACTGCGCCTAGAGCCATTTGGCAGTAATTCGTTGTCAAAGTTGTAGAATAGAAAAATTAAGATCCTTAGAGCCTTATAAATTTGACATTTTTGTTTAATCCTTTAAAATGACGTCGTAACGTTGGTCTAGGTAAGAAAACCAAGCAGAATATTTCAATTGAAATGTGCATATATAATATTCGCAATTGTAATTTCCTGTTTCGGATGAAAGAATGCGATCGTTTCACGTGAACGCGAACAAATTGGTGCAAACGGACAATATTCGAATTTGAATATGTTCCGTGCGTAATTTATGCGAAACGGCGTTTGCGAAACGCGAACAACGTTTACGATCGTTCTCGCGCGTTCGCGCAACTGTGGACTGTGCGATTTACATGTTATTATTCGTTCATTTCGCACGATTTACTATCTACATTTCATCTACTATACGCAACAATGCAGATAGAAACTGTTATTGAAAGGATTACGTTCCACCAAAAACATGATCATTGTTACGGTAACATATTTATTGTTTGACTGTTGCAGTAATTCCATCTCCATCATTTTTACAGTCCCCATTTACTAAACCTTCATCCAGTTATTGTCTACCAAACAATATTTTTCCAATTTTATACTTTAATAAAAGTTAATAGTTATAAAACAAATCATCAGTCCAATGAAATTTGTATAGAAACTTTGCTTAACTTTCGAAAATTATGAAATATAGAAATTAAATTTCTTTAAATATTTATTTTTGTTTATCAACAAAGACTCATTTACTTTATTATTTTTGATATAAATTTAATAAATTATAGATAATTAGTCATTTATATTATGTACATGTAATTCGAATGTTTACGAATCTTAAACTGTTTATAAACCTCTAGAAAACTTTCAATTTTGTTAAATATATTGGTTTTGATGAGGTAATATATTTTTGATTTTGGAAATTTTTTCATTCTGTTACAAATTTTAACGCCAGATGCGACATGAAATAAGAAGACATATGCTCACTGTATAAATTAAATAACTTTGAATAAATAATTTGCAATTTCTTTGAAAGCAATAAACTTTCGTTGTTATTAGGAAATTCGTGAACGATTATGTTGGATAATGACAGGAAGGCCAACAAAAGTTACGCATTCTTCGCTCATTACGTGTAGTTTTAGCTTCAAAATGCGTATTTGGAGAGAAACGTATCTTAAGTGGTAATTACAAAATTATGCTGAAATAGAAATAAACGTTATTCAGATGATCTTATTCCATTTAGTTCAAATTTCATGATGAACAGAATCACGAATTTAATATTTTTTAACAATTTGAACTTTAAATTGATTACACCAATACCTCGCTTTACGGCCCAGATACGTTCCACGAAACTTGGCCGCAAAGCGAAAAACCGTATAAGGAATCAATTATTGCGCTTGCGCAAGATTGGCAACATGTAGATATATCGACATCGACAAAGTTTTTTTTGCCGTTATAGCGAAATATTTTAGGCCGTAAATCGAAAACGTGCCTTAATTGAAGAGGGCCATTATAGCTAAATGTCGTATAAAGAGCGACGTAAAGATAGGTATGGGAGTATTCGAAAAGAATCTTTAATAAGACGCAGAGATGTAATTTATTTTGATTATTATTATGTAGAATATTTTATAGAAATTTTAAAGCTCTGAAGCATAACATTTTAATTAGCAAGTTACATTCAAACTTTAGCAATATGATCTATTTAATTTGCCAAATTTACAATTTTAGTGAGTATTGTTTATTCAAATTTGTATCTGTTTGTTAATTAACAATATTGTTTCATATAACATAGGCAAAAGAAAAGATTTATTTTATTTTGAAAATATTTAGTTTGAAAGTCTGAAGTACAAAAGGTGCAGTGTATATACATTGTTGTTGCATTACATTATTGTACGAAAGTTCTTGTCGCCCTTGATGATAATTACCACCATCCACGGCATTTGAAGGTTTGAAGGCTGCTTCCGTTTATCTAAAAAGTTGAAAATATGTAGCATTACTTTGCAGCAGGTGTTTATATTGTTTGTTATATTCATTAATATTAAAGTGTCATGTTTTAAAGTAAACATACTATTTGTATAGTGTAAATCGTTGATTAGTTTAGTAGAAATTAAGTTTTCGAAAAATTTAATGACAATTTTGTATAATTTTATATATATTATAGACATAGGAATTAAGTTCTTGACAATATTAAAGACAATTTTGTTTTATTTTATGTAATAAGTAAAGTAGACAATGTTTTAGTTAGTGTATATACTGTATCATATCGTGGATTAATATATATTTTGATTCTAATAATATAAAGAAAACATTACATAGAAACCTAACCTTATATATCATAACCTATAACATTTAATTAATTAGTTAATTTTGCACGACGTAACATATTTATTTATTGTTTATTTATAGTTGGTATGTCAAAAATATTATAAAAAAAGAGCGAATATATTTTAATACTTCTTGTCAAAATGACAGATGTCAAAATTGACGAAATATGACAGCTGTCATTTTATGACATTTTCACGATTCATTTTTTGTTTATAGGTGCTTTTTAAATTGCCTTTGTTTATTATTTTATTTATGAGTATATTAGTAATTAATCCATTTGTTGTTTTCATTTTTCTATTTAAATAACTAAATTGACGATTTGGTATGCAGGTATATAGATTTTCATTGTATCCATACCATTGTTGTTTTTACAGTTTTATAATGTTTATAATGCATAGTTTTTGAAGCTTTGACACTAGCCAAATTAGTATATTTGTGTGAAGATTAGTTTTAATAAATCAAATTATGTTTACAAGTTTTAATTCAATTATTTCATCATTGAAACGAAATTGAATAAATGCACGATATTATTTGATAAATTACATAAATAGGAAATTCATACAAATAGGAAGTTCGTAATTAGCAAACTAGTTAACAAAATAAATGGAATATCTATATTAATAACATCGATGTGAAAGTCTGCAAGAAGAGGTGTCAAAAATAAAATAAAATTAATATATTAGTTGGTTTGGAAATGTTATTTGGAAAGGATTCTGTTTGGGATCACAATAAGCATTAGCAAATGCGATGCGAAATTGAGTAACGAGATGAAACAGAAAGTAGTTTAGTTCATTTGCATAAGACAATATTGTGATCAGTGAAAGTTTTCGGAGAGGAGACGGACGAAAATTAATAGTTGATAGCAAAAGGAAAAAGAAGAAATGCGTCGATGTGAAAAAAAAAGAAGAAATGTGCGACAGGAGAAATATTTGCGATTGGCAATTGGAGGGAAACATTGCAAACTTGTGATTTATTTGATAAACATAAAAGGATTTCTCGGGATATGGAAATCAAGTGAACTATGAAAGTTGTCGTGCCGCACCGCGTTTTCTTGCTCCTTTCCAAGAAACACATTTTCTGGGTTTCGCTTAGTAGAGACAATGTAATTATTTCAAGAGCGATTGTTGTTTCAAGAAAATTGGCTTTTAAACATTTTCATTATGTAATTATTCAAAGATCATTGTATTATTTACTAATGTTTATACAAACTTTAATTCATATTTACAATCATATATTATGTAAAAGAAATGCATGGTTTTACATTACATTTTCAAATATAAAATACACCCATACCTCGCTATACAGCCGCTCTCTATACTGCATTTCGCTTTAATTCAGGCACTTTTTCGATTTACGGCCTAAAATGTTTCGCTATAACGGCAAAAAACTTTTTTGTATGTCGATATATCTATGTTGCCAATCTTGCGCAAGCGCAATAATTGATTCCTTATACGGCTTTTCGCTTTGCGGCCAAGTTTGGTGGAAATATATAGGGCTTAAAGTGAGATATGAGTGTACTATAAAATGAATGAAAAAGTAACAAAATAGGATTTAAAGAAAATAATGTATCTTTAACATTTAGAAGGATTTTTGCATTAATCTCGTTTTTCTTGTTAAAATATCAACTTATTAATAAGAATTTTAAGTTCCTTCATGGGAATCAATTATTTGTTGATTGTTTCCTTAGTATTTGATAGTTTTTCAATATATTATTCATATTTGAGATAAATATTATTAAGAAAATTGAAAACTGAAATTTTCAAGAAATAGTCTTGAATTCTTATATATTTTTGTATTCTTAAAGAAAATTATTAGTACTTGGTTTTACAAAGACGAAGAATTAAAAAATACAGAGCTGGAAATTTTTAGAAAATAATTTCTCTTTGTGAAATTCCACAGTTTGCATTAATATATTAAGAATTATCGAATAAATCTCTATATATCAATGTTTGCTTTACTTTTAGAAGAAACCTATTCTTAAATACAATAATTCCAATTAAAATTAATTAAAAGAACACAAGTGTAATTACTTATATTTTAATTTCCAAAATTTTTACAAGTATTTCATTTGTAAAATATTATCAAAAAACATGTTTTAATTTATTATTTGTTTAGTAAATACTTAATTTGAATGTATAATTACCATAATTGATTGTATATGTAATAATTAAACAAGAACATGGATTTTATTGCAACAATTTGCAGAAAATGAAAAATCAAACTTTTTTTTAGAATCTCCTTGTAATTCTAGTGAACTCAAGGAAGACAATTGAAAATTAGTGCTGATTTGATTGTGTATGGTTTAAGTAAAGAAATTACATTAATTGCATGGAATCAAATTAAATTTGAGAGTCAAGTCAAATAATGATGAGGAAATTTGAAAAATATATTTTGGTATAAAAATTGTTGGAAAATATTTGCAAAAATATCGATTTTCTATATAAATTTACTTTCTTTTTTTATCCAGAATGTTATTTCTTATTAATTAGTAATTTAGTTTACTATTTTCCTAATTTTTTCGTGAATAATTATAAATTTCGCTCTACATACTTATTTTCTCATTTATTTTGTTCACAAATAAGCATTTGTTGCTTAGATTCAATAAAATTATGCCTTTAGTTGATTTTTGATGTTTTAAATACGAATGAAGATGCATATCTAAGATCTCGGATAAAACGGAGATGGAAATTTTAGAAAATGTAATTTCTCTTTTAAAATTTTCACGAATTCTGCAGTTTAGTGCGCGTTGATCTCATCGTTTTCCAAATCCTAGAATATTCGCATTCGAGGAAGAAATCTCGATTTCCCATTTAAATTTCCTACATATTAATATATGTTCGACGTCACTTCCCGTCCAACAGCAGGAGACAGGAAACCAGCAGATAATTTCTATGTTACCGCACATTGGAACTGTTTCAAGCAAATTGCACTTCTACTCGGATTCCGCAGCCTCATGCGAATCCCATTCATATTCAACGATTCATTTTCAATGGAATTATAAATTTGTTACGATCAGAGAAAATTGCACTATTGATTTTCACGCTATAATACGTTTTTAATTGCAAAAATAGAATAACGTTTTAGTTGCTCAGTGAACGTGTATTGTTAATTAGGTAATTAGTTGCTATTCGCAAAATGCTTGTTCACGTGCGAAATGTCTAATTAAAACGGCGCGCTTCGGTTTGTATCGCAATGAAATTGCAGTTTTAATTTGAAATTATTCAATTAAACAGCTATTACATGGATCAGAGTACATTTTCCATGTGCGTTATGAACACTTGTTCATTGTAATTATTGTAAACAAATTTATTAAAATAAATAAAATCTTATGACTTTCAAGTAAGTTGATTTCATCAAATTAATAGTATTTCAATTGGATCCACGATTGACGATGAAATATATGTAAAATCATTGGGAGCAAATGAACGAATACTTAACACGTTGACGGACACTTGCGGCTATAGCCGTCAAAGTGAAGTTCATTATGTGACATGACGGCTATAGCCGCCAAAACGAAACGGTCGTTTTTACACACCACGGTAATAGCGGCACAAATGTCAATTTACCGACGTACAAGTAGAAGCCTAGTATCATGTTTTGGAAACAATTTTTTAGGTTGTATTTTCGTTTCCTACCTGTTACACGACTTGAAACATCAGTATGCACGTGGTTGTGAAACATCATGTCAAAATGTCAATTTTCGAACTTCACTATACGTCACTTGTTCCTACTGTCCGTGTTAAAATATGAAAAGTCAAGAAGACAGCCAAATGACAATTAATTTTGAGGTTCATGAAATTATGCAAAATTTAGGAAATTTGAACGAGAAATGCGATCAGTTAATAATTACATTTTGAAGTTAAATTGAAAACTAATATGATTATAATAAACTTAATATTTAAATAAAATCTACAATTAAAGCAATTTGTATAACAATATACTTAAAATCTCCGAGGAAACAAACTTGAATCAATTATAAATGAATTAAGTCCATTTTAACAAATTAAACTAAAGTTATTACCAAAACTTTGATCAAATTTTAATACTTCTTAGAAACTTGAACTGATGTACTATTTGTTATAATCATAAACATGTTGAAACAATTGTGTTAGTAATAAATATAATTTATAGTTCATAAATTCCCATCAAAACACTGAGAAAAGAAATATCAATGAAACATTTTTACAATAGTTCTATTCTTTACAACCAATAAATGTAAATAGAAATGACGAAATTCAAAGACTGAATCAGAAAATGTATTCAATCAAAATGTAATAATTATAATGTCTTGTTCATAATTTTAATTAATTAAGACTTAGGATTTTGATGTAAAAAGAAATCTAAATACAAAGTTGTTTAGTTTACAAATTATATAAAAGATTACTAAAATATTCTTCAAATGAGTAATAACATGTAATTTTATTAATTTAAAATATCCAAATAACTTTTAAAGTTGAAATAAATCAAAGAAAAAGCAGTTTTATTAATTATAAGATTGTTTTAAATATGATTCCTGTTAACACGTTTGGAAAATACGAAATTACTTTCCAAACAACTTAATAGAATCACATATATATTTCTAGTATATGCAACCAAATGAACGAATATCATTTGCAATTGCAAAACAATAAATTGTTATTGATTAATATTTTGAAATAACTGTGCAACTTTCTCAACTTTCGACATTCTACAACTTTTAAAACCTTCCTAGTTTATAAGATTTTTCAAGGTACAAAATAAATCATTAATTTCTATGAAATACGTAAATAAAAACAAATTAGTATTTACTTTTATGAATCTTATATTGAAGAACCCTGCTCAAGAGATTGAGAATCATACAAGAATGTTTTCATTAATAATGTTAAATAGTAGATTTAAACTTTTATTAATATTTTTTCAAAATTGTATCATCAATAATTTTATATAAAGGGTACATTTAATGAGAAAATATTGTTACTTTCAAACAATTTTTATAAATAGAACATTGATCTATAATTAACAGCCTTTTTCTAATTATTTATTATTTATTTCTGGTTGTTTCAAACAATATGTAAATATTGAAGTATGTTTTTCCATATTCTTTTGTCTTGTACTCAAATTTCACAGCATACTTAAATCGTATGAAAAATTATTTAAAAGCAAATATTCGCAGCATACCAGTCTCAAAGTATTATATAACTATACAATAGTTCAGTAATGCCAAGGTATAATATATATTATAAACTAAGAAATGAATAATTAGAACAACAAATTATGAAATTGAAATATAAAAAGGACGTAGCTAATTTCCAAAAAAAAACTTTCATACGGGATTTCCGGAATAATATCGATTGATTCTAAATCATCATTGCAGAGAAACTCGTGAATTTCTACGATTCAACAAAACAGACATAAATAGAACGGACGATAATTGCTGATTACTTTCTTATTGTGTTCCGGATGTCCTTGGAGATTAATTGGACGAATATAGTTATCACGTTGAAACAAATAGAATTTTATAATTTGTGGAGAAATTTTTCAAATTTTGTAAATTAGTGAGAACAAAAAAAAAATATGAATTGAATTAGCGGCGCATTCTTGCTGTAAATGTGGCGTCAACGGATCGGATTGGGTCAACGTTTTGTTTGCCTGATGGCAATTTCTTTGAACATCTGTTCTACAAGTCCGACGAGAATTGTTACTGCGTTTCTGAAGCATACGTAGGTATTTTCATTTATTGTTATTGCAGAGTTGCGTATTCTCTTCACTTTCCACCTTGATTTTTTTGTATTTTGTTATCACACATATTTTGATATTAGCATATTCTATTTTATTTGTCATCCTTTGGTTTGTTTCGTAAAATATTCTTTCTTATATAGAGAGAAGTGTAGTCGAAAAATTCAGAAAATATTTACTCTTTAAAATATGGTTATTTCCATTGTTGTGACGATTGTCTTTAAGACTGTAAAATTTGGTGAATTTTGTATGTTTCGAAAAATCTCAGTCTATTTTAGCTTATTCATCGAAAAGTATGAGCGAAAAGTTAGTTTTTGAGCAGACTTGTTAAAGCTAAATATTTACTCTCTGAAATATGTGAACTGCTATACTTGTTACGATTGTATTTTAGACGTAATTCACAATCGAATTTCTTTTTTTTAAGCTTAAAATAGCAGTTTTTGAGCAGCCAAATATAAGCTAAATATCTGTCTCTGAAATGTGTTTATTGCTTTAGTTGTTTCTATTCTATTTTACACGTAATTCACATTCAAATTTGAAATTTTGTTAAGTTTCGAACAGACTTTTGCTTGATTTGCCTAAATTTAGTAACTTTAAGGTATTTTGCCAGAAAGGTTTTCATATATTTAAATATGTTCAAAATATAATATTAATGTTTGAAACTCAATATTTTCATGTAATAATAACATTTCTCTAGTATTTATTACAGTTATTATAGAAATTAGATTCAATATTAATATAGAAAACGTAATGAATATAAACTGCAAAGAACATATGTTCTTTATGTATGTCGAACTATATTTTTTTAACAATCCATCGTGATTGAACGTTCACTAAATTTAAGAGAGGATGACGTTAATTGGATAAACTTTCTCGATGGATCCGAACCGTTTCTAGTAATCAAATTTTAATATACAATACATTGAAACACTTAAGTCTTTGTTCGAATCGTACAATATTCAAGCGATTTAAAACTATTACTTTATCTGTTACAAATAATATGAATATATTATAAGATAAATATGTATCACAATTAACGTCATTAGTGATTGTTACTATATTGTCAATTATTATAAACTTTGGATCAAGTTTGTTATAATTATTTCAATTTCATTGTCAATTAAGTTTGATTGATTAATTAAATTACGTGTTGTGTTTTGGAAGGGAACTGATAGATTTGGTAGTATGCTTTAAGCATTCCACGTTCTTCGTATTATGAATTAATCGAGTTACTTCAATTGGGTCAATTAGATATTAAATTAATGAATGTACTTTCATTCGTTGCAGCGATGAATGTAAATTGATTGAAGTCTACGATGCGTAACTCTGTATACTCATGTGTGTGCACAAATTACTGGATGCTCCTTAACAATAGGTGAGTACGCATGGTAACGGAATAAATAGAAACAAATGGGAACGACTTTTGTTTGTATTTGTGAAATTGTTTACAGTAAATTAGATATTGGATTAATAATAGTATAATAATTGAACGGAAAGTTTCTATAGAAAAAATGTAATTTTTTCAACTAATTTATTTGTAATTATTTAACTATGTTGCCACGACATATTGTTTATAACATAAAACATTTGACGTTCAAGTTTCCCAATTTAACAAAAATTCTTACCAGAAATTTAAGGTATTTATTTACCAACTATCTCCAGCACTTTTCCAAAATATAACATTTTATTACACACGTTAACACGACCAAACGGTAAGATATTAAACTGTTTTCGACTTTCAGACTTTTCAATTGAGTTTCAAATGAATTCTTAAAGCTTTCCTAAAAGTATATATATATAATTCATTAGACAAGTTAATATGACTAAACAGAAATTTAATATTATAGTTCATTTTTAGAATTTCCAACTAAGTTTTAAAAGCTCATTTTTATTTGTTCAAGTTTCTAAATGTCAGTTACTGGAAGTTGGAGATATTGAGAGGTGACTTCAAACTTATCAAATGTAAAACATAAAATATTTCATTATATTATTATACTTTTAAAACTTTTAATTGAATTTCAATAAACGGACCTTTAGTGTTTGAAAAAAGATTTATATTTCATTAAGTGAGTTAATGAAACCAAATAGAAATATTGAAATAAATTTTCGACTTTGAAGTTTTTAATTAAGCTTCTGGAAAATTAATCTTCCTCGTATTTTTGTCCAAATTTTAAAACATCAGTTATCATCAGAAGTTAGAGGTGTTTAGTTCTTCAATGTACTAAATGGAAAACATCTTCTGTAATTTTGCAAAATGTTTACACACAGGTTCATCATTTTCAACGGAGTTTCAAATGCGAGTTTTCATTCATTTTTTGGTCCAATTTCAACTCGTTCAAATGATTATTTCTTACAAATTATAAGTATCACTAGAAGTTAGAGATATCAACTATATTAATGGCTATCATAAACAAAAAATGTAGTCTTTATTATCACTACATAATAGTTTCATAATACTGTTAGGTATGATATAAACTGTTAGGTTCTATACAGTTAATTGAGGAATAAGTCATTTTTCGTAATAGGTTGTAATATGATTGTACGTAGAATTAAAATTAAAAGTGTGAATGTATATTAATTGTTGCGTACGTTGAATACGTAACTTTTATTCGTGTAAATGAACAAATTACAAGATCGAAATCTTCAACAAATTGGCTTAATAACAAAATAAATAATAACAAAAATGGGATGAGCGTTAGATGAATGAATTAGCTAAGAGTGTTAAGATTAGTGAAGAGTTTAGTGGTAATGGCCTAAACCTTGTCCTCCTCTAGCTGGGACGGTGATGTAATGCTGCAATGCGGCGTCGGCCTGCGCCGCATCCTCTTGAGCTTGATGCTCGGCACCTTGACCAGCGGATGCTTCGTACTCCTCCTGCCCGTGCCCTTCGTACCCGCTCTGGACGGCTTCGTAGGACTTCTGCGCTTCCTCGTAGCCTTGTCCATGAGCTTCGACGTTCTCGTGCCCTTGGTACTGGGCAGCCAAACCGTTCTCGTGCCCTTGATATTGGGCAGCAATTCCGTTCTCGTGCCCCTGGTACTGCTGCGCGGCCAAAGCGTACTCTTGCTCTTGGCTGCCCGAGTTCCCTTGAACTTCGCCGGTCTCCTGATGTCCTTCGCCCAAATCGGATTGAACTGAGGCGGTGGCATAGCCCGGATCATGCTTATCGTGGCCGTGGTGAACCTTCACGCTGGTGGAGGTCTTTCCCCTGGGGATGGGATGCTCCAGAAGATGCTTGTCCTCCTTCTTGATGTAGGTCGGAACCGCATGGAAGTGCTCCATGTGGAAGTTCTGGTAGGAAGTGGCGGTGTGTCCATCTGCAGACTCGTGATGGATTACCCCGCATTGGGCGACGGCCAGAAGGGCGGATACGGCGACCTGCGAATCGAAACGTGAAAGAAAGTGAAAACTGTCGAATAGAAATTGCGCAGGAATCCCGGAAGAGAGCACCGAGGAAGGCAAGTTCAAGAATGCAAATCCCATTGCCGGGATCGATTGAGTTGCATCGACCGTTCTCGCTCCGCATTACTCTATATTTAATCCTCGTCCTCGGAAACCTCGTTCTCTAACTTCCAAATGAATAACACTTCCTGTTCATAAATTCTGAAACTGACCCAAAACCCCATGCCAAATACAATTTCGCATTCGAAACTGTAACCCGAACGAATCGAATCGAATCGAATCACCGTAACAACATTTTCGTGTCTGTACATCTTCTAATTACAAGGGGGAATTCCGTTTGCGGATAGAAAGCAATCGTCGTTGCATAAGATGCGAGAAACACTTACGAGTACTTTCATTGTTGGTCTCTCTGGTGTTTGATGCTGATGGTCGGATGGGCTTTTGGATCGATGATGGACTGATGATTTTTTTCTTCCGAATGCACTCTTTTATATCGTGCTCGAGCAATAATTGGAAGGGGTTTCGGCGGCTAGAGGAAAAAGGAAGTGGTGGATGATGCACACTATAAAGAATATATTCCACACATATTATATATACGGAGAGCCTTATCCTCGCTGCCAGTTTTCACCTTTCTCCATTGGAAATCTTTGCGTTTTTGCATGGAGATGCGTGGCGAATTTAATCGATCAGGTTCACTTTTATCATTACACATCTATAAGTATATAAAAGGACATGCACCAATAGAAATAAACAAATTAAGTTGTAATAGTATACCCATTCACCAATAATCATTATCAACATGAAATAATATATTTATCAACTATTTCTCATCAATACAATTATCTACATATCATCAAAATCCTAATTTTATTATTTATTCCAATTTTTCTGTTGATGCTTCTTTTTACATTTATAATAGTTTTAATACTTTTACTATTTCTTAAATTTCTGCTACTTTGACAATATTTATATTTTTTCAATAGTATCATTAATACTTCCACTTCTTCTCTTTGTAATTGTAAATGCTATTTGTATTTTTGAAATATCTTCTAATTATTATCATTTTTCCTTACTTTATTTAGTTGTATTTTTGCTTTATAATATAATGCTGAAATTCCAGCTATTTTTATACATACTTATTGCTATTAGTATATAACTTAACTATTTGTTATATTTCTACATATTGTGGACTAGAATTCTTGTTACATTAACTATTACTTCTACAATTGATATATTTACTATTATTTTTATTTTAATAGTTCAGATCTTTCTACCATTCCAGCAATTTGTACTATCTGTTATATTTTACTGAAAGTAGAAATACACCCTATACCTCGCTATACGGCCGCTCTTTATACGGCATTTCGCTATTACGGCCCTCTTCAATTAAGGCAAGTTTTCGATTTACGGCCTAAAATGTTTCGCTAGAACGGCAAAAAACTTTTTCGTTGTCGAAAATTGCGCAAGCGCTATAATGATTCCTTTTACGGCTTTTCGCTTTGCGGTCAAGTTCCGTGGAACGTATCTATGCCGTAAAGCGAGGTATGGGTATACTTTTGTTATTTCTATTGGTTTTAGTGTTCTTGTACTGTTTACATAACTTTTACTATTTCTTGTATTTATACAATTTCTGCTACCTTTATTACATTATTTGAATTTACTATTTCTTTTACATTTGTTGATACTTTTAGTATTTTTGATACTTTTACAATTTCTTATTATTTTCACAATTTGTTACACTTCCTATGTGACTTCTACTTTTAATGTATTATTACGTCTATTTCTGATATTTATATAATTTCTGTGATCTTTTAATATTCCTTTTTTCCAATGCTTTTACTATTTCCTCTATTTCTATAATTCTTGTTACATTTACTATTACTTCCATTATTACTTTTTTATTTCTGATATTTTTACAATTTCTGTCGTCTCTTAACATTACTTATTTCCAAAGCTTTTACTATTTCTATAATACTTGTTACATTTACTGTTACGTCCATTATGACTTTTTTATTTCTGATATTTTTACAATTTCCGTCGTCTTTTAATACTACTTATTTCCAAAGCTTTTACTATTTCTATAATACTTGTTACATTTACTATTACGTCCATTATGACTTTTTGATTTCTGATATTTCTACTTTTATGATAAGAAATAGTATTTTTGATATGTTTACTTTTATTCATATTATTGACAACTTTATGAAAATTAAGGCACCTTTTGTCTTGATCGAAATTTATTAACAATTTCAATTCAATTCTACCAAATTGTATAACGATTTTAAATTATTATTTCATACATTTAGAGAATCCTTTTTCATTATTTAAAGTATGTATTTAATAGACTAAACAATGAACTGCAACATTAAATGCATCACATGTATTTCATTAATTAATGATTAAGTGATTAATTAACAATATGATATAAAGTACATTACCTATGATTCTAAATGATTAACTGCCTTTGAACAATTGGCGCATAAAAATAGTTTGCAATGAATTATAGCAACCGGTCGCAGGAATCTCTCTGGCTTTGGGCCATGTAAATTGTGCGTCGTAGCGTTTCTATAATAAACATGGTCAAGCAGATTGCAAGAAATCGCACTTTGCAGAATTGGTTTGATCCGATTTCGAAAATCGAAAATAACTGGATAATTGAAATTTGCATGTTCCGATCGTGCATCATTTGTGTGAAAGTGGATACGCTGCGTTTCTTAGAAACTGAAATTATGTTTGCAACGGCAGATGTTAATATTGATTTTTTGAAATGTCGCTTTTAATTATGTAATTTTGTAGGTATTTCCTTTATTATCTAATGAGTATTTCAAATTGACTTAAATAATTCTATTTGATGGAAATGTGTATACGAAGTATGAAGTTTACATTTACACTTATTCTTCTTAACTAAAACAGTTAACTTGATCAAAACACTTACTTTCTTTAGGAAAATCAACACACAGATTTGTAATTTAACCATCTTCCTTAGTGATTTCAAAACCCAAATATTGTATCCCTCGAAATACAATAGCAGTTCCTAAATATAAGTATCCCTATATCAGTATCTATTGTCCCTTCCCATTGCCAGAGGCTGTTTTTCTTTCTTGTAATTTATTTCTGTATTTTCATTTATTTCAGTATTTTTTTTTGCAAATTATTACATAGACTGCTACTTTTATTATATGTTATTATAGGTTTCATAAGTTAAACTATTTCCTAAAAAATATTTTGTCAAAATTCTAAGAAAAAGGATGAAAAGTTTGGTGACTCAATTTTCAAAATTTCCTAAAAAAACGAAATTATGTTTCATTTTAAAACTTAACGGTGGGTGAAAGTATAGAACTATGAATTCACATTTTTTGTCATATATTTATTATTCTTTAGCTAATACATACAATATATATATATTTATATAATATTTGTCCATCATACATTTGTTGTCATCTTAAATAGTTAATAATATAGTTACTTTTTTTCTTCATTTATTTTGTAGTTGTGATAATATATATTAATTATACAGCTCTCCTTAAACACTAGTGACTAGAATTCTGACTCTTCGCGTTTGCTTTTTGTCAGCGGGTCCTGACGTGGACCCGCAAAGCAAAGTTTTTAGAACGACGCCACGGAAGAAATCCAACAGATTTCCCACCCGGACGTTGAAAACAATAAGAAAAATTGAAAATCAACGAAATAAAACTAGTTAACATCCTACAAACTATCCTTAAAAAATTACGACACAATTAGAGATTAACATTCCTCCTCATCATCGATCTCAAATTTTCTCAATTTCTTCTTTTTTTTTGGTGTATCTTGAGTAACAACATATATATATATAAACCCCGTTCGATTGAAAATCATTCAATTACGACTGACTTTCAATTAAGCTCTTTGTTAATATTACATTCACTATAAATCTAAGTCGACTAAAAGTACATGTGTTCGCATTATTAAGCCAACACATTTTTTCCTACCGAATTTGCATTGCACTGCATTCTCCTCTCTTTTTTTTTGTTTCTTTACAATTATACACATCCTTAAGTTTACTTCTTAGACGATACGTTATTAAAATACATTTTATAATCTTTGGTTGGTTCTAGCTGCATGAAACTCCTCCTGTTTGTTTTTTTTCAATAGGTTTGTTTGCATTCGAATGCTTTAAATTTATAAATCAATATAATACATACACACATATTTATACTTGTCAAATAACTAACGGACACCAATTTTCAATTGATATGTAGAAAAAACGAAAAGCACCTGAAATTAGAATTAGACTGTGAACTCGTGCACTCTTCTTTTATATATATATTAACTTAAGTTGCAGTTTGTTTTTAGAATGGTCGTCGAGGTTTGCAAATTAATAAATATAAAAATAAAATATGCGAACGGCAATTAAATTGCTGCTTTAATTAGTTTGTTATTAATTAG
The DNA here is from genome assembly GCA_018845635.1 of Nicrophorus orbicollis. Lineage (NCBI taxonomy): Eukaryota > Metazoa > Arthropoda > Insecta > Coleoptera > Silphidae > Nicrophorus > Nicrophorus orbicollis. Next base: position 1,845,650 of record JAFMTC010000277.1, read on the forward strand.
TAGTTTTTGTTGCTGTTGTTGGTTCGTTTAACGGCCGGAAATTGGTTCCAAATTCGTCTTAAGCACTCGCATCTGAACTGGTTTAATCAATTTCCCAGAGCGGCGACCTTATTATTCAAATTATCTTTCTATATACTTTCTAAACGTTAATTCATCAGATAATATCGTCTTACAATGGAATACACATATATTTATATATATAGACAAGCAATTAGTGAGTTAACAATTATTTCTGTGTTATTAAAGATCCGTTTGGAGGCACGAAACTACCCAAATTAGACCTTACTTATCCGTACTATACACGCTACACACGTATCCATTAAGCATAATATCCACTATTACAATATTGTCCGTTCATTTCCTACTTATTATTTATCTTTTTTTATACACTTACAATTAAATTATTAATGTTATTTCATTAAATCGATTGAATCCGGAGGATCACAATCGATACCTAGTTTTACAGATTTTGCAATGCGTATTAGTCGTCTAGCTAAGATATTAACAGCCATCAACTAATCTTTTAAATTCGCTCACAATTAAACTTTAATTAATCTTCTTGTTTTTACATCAAGTCAACAGAGAGAAAAAAAACAAAACACTTCAACTATCACGTCTACGCTCATCTTGAATACTTCGATTATTACTTTGTGGTTACGTTATATGCTTACATTTAGTTAATAATACTTTCAATGGAATTTGTTAAGGAATTCAAAGTGGTGTTGGTTTCTGGAAGATTATGCACCTAGTCGCTGTCGGAGCTTGATTCGGCTTCTGGAATCGGTTTGGGTTTCTCCTCTGGTATCGGAGCTGGTTTCGAGATTTGGGTAGCTGCGGCATAAGCGTTCGGGCCTTCGCCTTCGGTGTGCTCTATCCCAACCCTTCACGAAGAACAAAATTGTTAGAAAACATGTCCTTTCTCTTCCTCGATTTGTATGGTTTACCTGTATTCGTGTCGAGCCAAATACCGGACGTACTTCTCCGGAGGCTCATCGCTGTCCGAGTTCTGCAAGCTGACGCTTCTCACAGTAGTGTGGCTTACCTGAGTTGCGGGCATCGTGAACTCTACGTAGCAATACTCTGCCAATTGATCAGGCATTTGATCGTAACTTGTCAACGATAATCGGCAGACCATGTTATGAGTCGTATACGCTCCTAAAAAAATGATTTGATATTTAGACAACTTATAATGAACATATTTAACATAGATTGAATTACGTATAGTAATGTTCACAATTGCAATGTTTAACTATTTCTTTATACAAAATTGTACTATAGCAATACCGCATGGTTCGCTCAGTTCGGATTTGCTATACCCTGGATTATCAAGTAATGTTTTCCAACATTGATTTTAAAATATTAACATTCAAACCTCTTATTGTGCGGTATATTTTTGTATTCATCGAATAGTCCGGTTTTAAATCTTCGATATTGATGTAACCAATTCATCGTATGCTTTACAATAGTTTAAAAAGTTAAAAAATATTCTCATTTTAAAGAGTCTTACTTGAAATTATATCAGATATTTTAAATAATAATACAAATTTTATTTATGAAATATGTGATAAATCAATAATGAATGAATCAATCTAACGCACAATTAAATATTATAATAAATACATCATATTGTATAATATGTAATCTGCTATTCTGATGAAATATTTATAAGAGCAGCAGCAATTTATTCTTTGAATACTTGATGCGTTCGTCCTTGTCGATCAACCTACATTTTGCGTAATTTATCTGAACCACCCCATAAAGTTTATGGGGTAACTGTGCATTATCTATTCAAGCCTTGTTATTACAATATATTAAATTGCTTACATCAACGTCATTACTACAGAAAATACATCGTTATACTTCGTATTAATATTTGAGTTCTACTCTTGTTGTTTACATAATTTATATGAATAACTAAGTTGAAAAGTCCAAAATGATCAATATCATAAAAAACATCGTTATTTGTAATATCATATGAGTTATACTGTATTCAACATTAAGAATGATCATTTAGGAAGCATCTAATTAATTTATTGTATGTATGCAATGTGTTCTCGCTTTTAGTAAGAGGATGTTTAATTTCTAATATTGAAATATGTAGTATTACTACTAACCTTGTCCTTCTTTCGGCAACCTCGGACATCTCCAAACTATAGCCCTGTGCTGATGCTCGTATTTCGCCTGTCCTGAAGTAACTTCAATCAGGCTCTCCTGCAAAGTGTCCACAGTCCCCAAAATCCTCTCGATACCTTTAATCTTTCCAGTCCTGAAAACACAAAGACATACATAAGAATACTCTCAAATTTGATGAATTGTTCATTTCGAAGTATATAAAGAAGCATCTAGAAGCAAAGAAATTATATGTAGCTAATAAGTTAATTCCAAATTTAAATTCGCTTTACACATCTAATAAACTATGAAGTAATAATTATAATTTGAACATAAATAATGAGATGAAATAATAAGAAATGTAAATCTTACCTTCTGTGTGCCGATTTCACTGAGCCGTATCTGAAATGCTTCTCAACTCTGAACATGTAAATCCAGCATTCCGGAATCGGAAACCGTATCATGACGTCCTCGCAAGGCACCTGCCCCAATTTCCTGGACGCGAAGCCCGGAACAAGAACGTCTGCCCTCAGTTCGACCTTGTTGCCTGCCATATAGATTTGTGCTTTCAACTGGAGAGGCAACTCGCGGTTCTTCGGCGGACGAACGCGGAACCGCAAGATTTCAATGTAGCAGGCGTCCGGAGGCTTGAACCTGCAATTCAATTTACCCATCAATCGTTCTGTTCTGCTACACAGAAACGCATCACAACATACTTTATAATGTGTGTGTCATTGTATTCATCCTGCTGCACGCAGTTGTGAAATTCGACCTCCTCCAACCGGATCCATTCCTCCGTCACCACAGGGATAATGTCGTGTCTTCCGACAACTTCTTTGCCTTGTCTCCTCATATCGTTGACGCCTAGTTCGATGTCCGGCATTCCTGTTAGGAATCCCAGGAAGAATAAGCGCACCCTAGCAATTTGCTTCTCGATGTGTCCTTCAGCGTCTTGCTCCACGTAGAGTTCATCCACGGCGGTCACCTGGACTTCCTCCATCTTGTAGTGCAACGCTCGGTCACGGTGAGCTTGTAGCATGAACAGAGCCTCCTCGATGGATACGCTAAACTGCTTCAGATCTTCGAAATTCAAAGATCCCAACTTCATCAGTTGCGAAACCTGCGGGGCGTGTTCCACCGGCAATCCCAGCTTCTTCAGATCACTACCAAACTCCTTGCAACCCTGATAATCCCCTTGAATAGCGTACGCCGCGAACTGACTCAATCGATTCGTGATGCGTTCCGCTTTCTTCACCTGACCCGGTCGTACGCCCGGCCTCTCCTTGTAGAAGATATATTGTAATTTCAGCGTGAAAATCTTCCCGAAATTATCATATTGTTGCGCTCCGATATCCGATACAGAATAGCATGGCTGCAAAGGTAATTCCTGGAATGGATCCTTGTCCGTCTGTTGGTTGAAAAGCTGCAGGAGCACGCAATCCTGCTGAGTAACCAAACGAACAAAAATCTTCTTCCAGAACCTCTGCCCTGTAATCTTCTTTTTGTTCGGTTGACGCAATTGCATCTCCCATCCGTCCGCTTTGAAGTCCAACCGCGGGAACGGTTCCAAAGGCTGCGAAACATCATCGTCGAACAACGGAGTTGCAGGCGACTCTTGTGAATCTGACCTGGTTTCACCTGCGTCCATTCGATAAAGTTAATATTTGATTGAGAATCCAAACATTGTATACTTACCACATGGAATTCCAATGTCCGAAACAGACGTCGTCACGCCGATAAATTCACTTTGATCGAATGGATTGATCCGTGAAGCATCGCTGAACGCGGTTGTTGTTGGTACTGGTGGAGGTGCTAACACTGGAAGAGCTCCACCGAAACCGACGTCATTCATTTTCGGTTTTATAACCACTGTGAAATCTTTCTCTTCTTCCGAATCCACGGACAAATCCTTATCAAACTTTGGTTTTTCGGTGGCCTGTTTACCCAAGAAGACATCAAAGGCTTCTTCGGCTCCAAATCCAGTTTCGTCGTCGAACGCGTTCGTCGTATTGCTGCCCCAGGTGCTTGCACCTCCTCCGAACGGATCATCCACCTTATCATCTTTAGCCGATTCAAACTTGGCTGTGAAAGCGTCGAAGGCATCATCCTGCGCTGGTTTTGCGAACACGTCGTTGGGTGTTGGAGGAGCAGGATTCGAAAATATATCTGGAACTATAGGTTGCGAATATACGCTTGTCGTAGTTGTTTGGGAAATGATCTCAGCCTGAATAACTGGTGCACCGAACACATCATCATTTGCTTGACTAAATATATTATTAGTATTGGGTTTGCTGAATATATCTTCGTCGGGTTTACTGAATATGTTTTCGTTTGGTTTACTGAATATGTTTTCTTCAGGTTTACTGAATATGTTTTCTTCGGGTTTACTGAATATATTTTCGTTTGGTTGGGTATAAGTACCGTTGTTGGAATATCCGAACATGTCTTCATTGGATTGTTGCGCAGGTTGGGCAAATATATCTGAGCTAGTTTCAAATGCAGGCTGACTGAATATATTTGTAGAAGGTTGAACTTGAGGTTCGATGAAAACGTTGTCATTTAGTTGAGTATGCGCGTTCGGAAAGACATCATCGGAATCATCCAAGAAGATGTTACCGCCGGATTTGGGTGTTTCCAACTGCGATTCATTCTGTTGCTGTTGCTGCTGTTCAGCAACCAAATCGTCGTCCAAGGTCGAGAAGATGTTTGGCTGCTGTTGTTGATTGAAATTGTCACTTTGGAAGTTTTCCGCAATGGGACTGCTTTCGTCGACAGCCGCAAAAGGATTGAAAGTATTACTCGATATCGATTCCTTGCTCTGGCTGTCACTTGTGTCCATTTGAATGTCCGTCGGGGAAAGGAAGTTTTCTTGTGCAGTTTTGGGAGTTTCAATCGTCTCCGGCTCCTGAATTTCAATATTGTCGGAGAGCAAATCGATTTGTTGCGTGTTTTCTTTGTTGTACAGATTCATGATGTCGGCTGTTGATTTCTGTATCTGCGGTGCTTCCATACCAAACATGTCGAGCATCTCATCACGAGCCGCTTGTGGTTGAGGTTGCGGTTTCGGCGATGGCGCTCTGACTGGAGGAGGTGGAGGCTTTTGAGGTGGCTGAGGTCTAGGAGGACGAGCTGGAGGACTTGGCTTCTTAGGTACCACGATTTCTTCCTCCGCATGGTTCTTATTTATATCGCAGACGCTCTCCTGTGAAAGGGATCCGAGTAGATCACCCTCCTGTACTTTGTTATCGCCTACATCTAAAAAGTCACCGAATGGTTCTGGAGTCGGAGCCGGCGAATGCAGATCCCTCATCGAAATAGGACTCGGGCTTCGTGTCGGAGGAATCCTGTCCAGCAAATGGCTGCTTGTTGCATCCATTTCTCCCATAACGGACATGAGAAGATCTTGAGTTTCCTTAGAAGGCGGTGGCCTTGGTGGAGGAGGCCTTTTTGGTGCGCCATTATTAATAGGAGGATCTTGACTGACGGTATTCGTAAACTTCAAGTCCAAATCAGTTGGTTTCTGGGGAGGAGGACCGTTGCTCGTGATAAAATCCTGTGTATTGAATATGTTTACATTAGCTTGTATTTGTGACGTGGTGTCTACAAAAGTGTTTGTTGCTCCGAACGTTTCTTGAAGCGTAGATAGAACACTAGCTTCCGGTTGTTCGTATTCCGTTGGGTCGAAAGCAAATGGATTGCTTCCTTCTGCCAGAAAAGGATTCTCATTTTCTACAACCTCTTCCGCACCCGTCAAAAAGGGATTCGAGTTTGCGGAATTGGGAGAAGTGTATTCCTCCTCGGTGAAGAGGAAAGGGTTCGCTCCTTTGACATCCATGATTTTTAATACAATTTCACTGCGTTTGTAATACTAGTGTCGAATGGATCGAAATCGTCCTCCTGCTCTACAAAGCCATTATTGATTAGCTCGGATTCCAAAAGTTTCAACTCTGTTTTTCCCGGCAGCAAGTTACCAGCAATTGACGTATCGAAAGGGTCAACTTCAGTTCCCGATTCTTCTTCGAATCTTTCGGTAACTGGTGTTAGAACCTTAGCACCGATCTCGTTCCTAATTTCCAACAAATCTTCAGGTTTACTAGTGTCAAAGGCGTTTTCTTCGAACAACTCGTTCTCGATTAATCTGAGTTCGGTCGTGGAAGGCGCAGGATTTCCAACGAAAGAAGTGTCGAATGGATCCACGTCAGTGGGAATGGAATTAGCCCTCGCGTAGTACGGCGTTAACGGCTGGCTTACCTTGGATTCCTCCTCCAAAACACTGAACAAATCGACTCTCTTTCCGGCAAGTGGCAAATCGAAAGACACCTTCCTTTGAGATATCACCTCTTCTACACTTATTTCCCGTTCCTCCGACGCTCTTGGATCAAAGTCCTCGTCGTCACTTAATTGAACCTTATTAATTTCACCCAGCAATTCTCTTTCCAAAAACTTCAATTCGGTTTGACCCGGTAGTGTAGCTGTATCTACCACAGACGTATCAAAAGGATCTGTGTATTCTATATAATCATCATCAACATCATTCTCTTTAGGTTGAAGAGGTTTGTCGCCCAAATTAGATAAATCTGTTGTGCTTCCACCTAACAAATCCCTGTGAGCAGGTTTGATGATATTCAAATCGTCTTCTGTAAAACAAGTAAAACGTTAATCATGATTTACTATTATTTCGTTTCAACAATTTACCAGATACAAGAGAAGATATAGACTCTCTTTGTCCACTAGGATTGATCAACTGTATTTGCACTTTGCTTCTGATCAATTCGGTATAGGTCTCCTCGGCTCTCGGATTAAAATCAAAGTCGTCAGTGGAGTCTAAGATTTCCCGTTCGATGAGTTTCAATTCCGCCTGTCCTGGCAAAATGTTTTCAGCGAACGTCGTATCAAATGGATCGTCTACTTCTTCAACGTTTGAAGTTTCGCTTCTAAAATAAAACAAACAAAAAATAAACTGGTATTAAATTTTAATCTTTTTCAATTACTTCTCTTCTCCAAAAGCATTCCAAGTTGATTCCCTGTTTGAGCCGCTGCTCGGTTGAATGGGATTAGCGAGAGCACTTGTCGCTTTAGAGAGGCTTTCGGCTGCTAGTAATGCGAATTCTTTGTCATCCTCGTCCTCTTCCTCTTCTGCGTGACTATGACCGATCACATCGAATTCTTGCAAAATATCGTTGGTCTTTTTCTCGGGATTCTGCGAAGTGAACCTGGTGGTCTCGATAGGAGCCAAGCTTCTGCTCAGATCGATAGGCTCGTTACTTAGTTCAGATGGAGCGTGATCGTCCAATAGACTGGGTTGCGCTGCAATTGAATTACAATTTATTGCTATTATCTATGAAGCAGGTCAGACGGAAAACTACCTGTTTCTAATACGGGCTCTTGAAGTGGTCTGCTCTGATCATCGAAACTCTCTAAAAGTAAATCGCGTTCTTTTAGGATTTGCCTTCTGTTTGAAGCAGGTCGAGCGATCGAGCTGCAAGTTGGAGCCTGGACACGCCCTGTCAAGATCTCGACGGCGGATCCAATGGGAACCAATTTCTTGCCGGTTTTGTCAGCCGCCGGTCCTAGGATTGCCTTCTCCGCGTAAGAAGTATCGAATGGGTCATCCCCTTCCAACTGCCCAGTTGGAGATTCTAATCAAATTTGTTAATTTAGTTGTAAATGCAATTTGATTGGGATGCAATTACCTGGAATGTAAGCTAATTTAACCTCTGCTGCGGCTAAGGCGTCAATGTAGGTGGTATCGAAGATGTCATCCTCGTCTTCGTCCTCGCTCTCGGAATCGGAAACCTCGACGATTGCAGCTTCGGTTACGGAGAGTACCTTCTTCTGCTCAACTACGACCTCGGCCTTCTCGGCTACCTCGCGTTTCTCCTGCTCCTTCTTGAGTTCGCTCGGTGGCACCACCCGCTGGAAGAACGATGTGCTCTTGATCCGATCTAAGTCTCCTTGGGTCTTCTTCAAGATATCGTCGACGCCCGATGTGAGAGCTTTGAACTTCTTCCACTCCTCGTTTTCGGCCGCTGTGCCAGCTGTATTCTCGGCCGCTTCTTGATGTTCCCTCCTGTACGCCTCTAACTCCTCCGGCTTAAATAGTTCGTCCTCTTTGTGTTTCGATTTCTTCCCTTTTTTCTTCTTTTTCAAACCCTTGGTTATCTTGTGCATATTCCACTTTACTACTACGTTTCATCAAGCCGTCTGAAACATTCGAATACCTTTAACATCTTCATATACATTCGAATTGATGAACAAAATACTTTTGAAAACATTAGAAATCTGTCAAAAAAAAATTAACAGGATAACAAATAGAATCGAAAATCTCAATTACATAAAAATTTAAGTTGTAAGTAGAGGACAATTATTTTCCAAAGTGCAATTGTTCAATGATTTGAAATATATAGGTTATACAAGTTTAATCAGTTATTTACAAGTGTCAAAAACAAAATTTAATATGATTGAGATTGATTAAAAAGCATATTTGATTCGAAACATACCATTAATTAATTTAACTTTTTGCACAAGTAATTGGAAAATACTAAGAGTACAAAAATTACATGTTTATACAATAACATTTTCCTTCACTTAATCTTTCTTTTTATTAAACCACTTTTTTTCTAAATATAAGGTTAGATAAGTTTAATCAACTGGAACCTGTCAATACAAATTTTGTTAAACAAATGCATGACAAAATTGAATCAAAATCTAGGCACACCATTTTATAATATCATGTCATAGGTAACCACTTTTAAATTCTTGACAAATTGACAAACTACAACTATAAACCATGAACATTTTCATTTACTTAAACTTTCTTTACGTAATGACGTAGAAACCAATTTAGTAAATTAATGGTTATACAAGTTTAATCAATTATTCTAACCAGTCTAAACAAATTAGGTTAAATGATATGCAAAATGAAAACTGATCTACAATCTAGGTACCGTTTTGTAATTGCATATGACTCTTCTTAAGTGTGAACTTGTAAAATACAATTCAATTTCATGTTGGAAGCCGACATTTGCAAGAAAAAAGTAAGTACTATGAACTTCATACAGATCTTTGATAACATATACTTTATGAATGTCGAGATTTAAGAGCAATTGCGAGCTTTTGGCAACAAACCAAATAGCGATATGCTCCTTCGTATTGGATGAACTAGATACCCTTAAAGTATTATAAAAGGGCGTTACATTCCATCACGCAAAAACGGACTTTATTATCTTTATTTAAACTTTATCACGTCACACCCACACTCATTTTGAATATAAGATTTAATTAAATTAAGTACAAAACCGCTCAAATGCTTTTCCAAAAAAAAAACTAAATGAAACACATTTTTTCAGATGTTATTTTTCTTTTGTAATAATTTTGGAAATATCGTCGCATTACAGATACACCTAAAATTTAAAAATCATTCAATTTATTTTGAAATTTGAAAATATTATTTGTTTAATATTTAATATCCATTTTTATATAATAAATAAAATAAAATATAAAAAAAAACTTGCTAATCTTTATTCATTAATTTCTCCTAAAGTTCTATCGACCGAAGGCTTTCTGCCAAGTACCGATTTTTCTAAATTATGTGATGAATTTAAGTAAGTAATTTGTTCTTAAATAGAAGTAAAGTTAATTAATAAAATATAAACTTGAATGTAAAATTGTATAAGAGAACACAATTTATTTACTCTAAGTTTCTAAAAATTTTGTGGTAAGATGTTTTGAGTAATCATAAAATTTAAATCTTTCTTGAAAATGTTATTCTCAATCTTAAGGTTTTGTGTGAAATGTATGTTAGAAATGTGTATCTTACAGAGTCAGATGATCAGGGTACACGACGGAAATTGGGTAACGCCGGGTCCGATATTGATTTGAGCGTGTCGAGTGCGAGGCTTTGGGGTCACAAGGTTTTCGCGAAATTGTGAAGTGTCCTACCTTTGCGGATTCGGGGGAACAGCATTTGGCCGATTCCTGCTACCACAATAACTATCTTCCTTTGACGTAACTTCCTCCGTTTCCCAAAATCGTGGTGTGGTGCAAATCGAAAAAAAGAACCGCAGAAATCGATGAGGAGCGTTCGGAGCGCCGTGCGATGGGTTTAGGACCCGCACAGAACTGAACCGAAGAAAATGGTGGAGCGAGCGAATGTGGCGTCGCGACGCACGGCGCCGCGTATTGATCGCTCCTGCCGCACGTCACCCCGCCTACGAGAGAGCGGTGTGGGCGAAAAAAGGAACGAACAGAAGATTGTACAAAGGAAGAAGGAGCGAAAGAAAAATTGCGAGAAGAGGAAATGGTTAATGAAAATGAGTCCCTTTGATCTCGCTTTCGCTTTGTTTTCGGACAAATAGCGGTTTTATGATCAGTCCGCGGGTGAATCCCTAGAGCTAATGTTCTGGTGCTACTTACGTAACGGGCCTCATCCCAACCGCAAGAGATTCAATATTTAATCGGTTATTTCATCTCCAACCATCATCGCTGCAAAACCGCTGGGTGTTGTTACATTGTAATTGCTTTCGTAATGTATGTATGTCTATATTTTCATTTAATCCTGGATTGAAACTGGGGAGTTGCGTGCGCGGTATTCGCGAATCCCAGGCGAAACTGGAAGCAAAGCTTGGGACACTATTTATTGATTGTGCGCAGATAAACTCACCCTTCGGACACCCCTTCCTGTACCTACGCGCTCACGAACATGCTGAAATGTACACCCTCTTCGCCGCCTCTCAAAATCGGGACGATGAATAAATTCCAATTTCCACATAATCATCCATTCCCACACTAAATTTCCCCATCCCCCAGCCCTATTGTCCTTTATTGAATACCTCAAGGAATATTTGAATACGTATTACATCTACCTTTCTTTTTTCATTGTTTTTTTCTCTTAAGATCTTTATATTTCATTAATTACAAAAACTTTCAAAGAGATCACCGAAAATGTAGTCTAAAAAAATATTTTACAGTTTTGTCTTTTATTGAGGTATTTTGTCCCAAATCCACATGGACAATAAACCGTAGTATTATTAATATTAGGTGATAATTGAAAGAATGGTCCAAACTTTATACACTATACAGCAACAAAATGTCCACTACACTTCAATTGTTCTTTTGAAAAAAAAACTGCTTAGTAGATACACCTAGTATAGGTTATAGGTATTTTTCATCTTTTAGCTCATGTTCTCAAATGTGATTTCATAAGTATAATCAAGTTGACTGTTTATGTAATCAAAATTTTCTTTAATCCAAATAAAGTTGTTTATTTTCCTCACGAAGGAAGTATCCTCATTTTGGCCATCGTAATATTACTTCTGAAAATGAACTTTTTCTTAACTAATTTTGTAGAACGTATACCTTTAAGACAAAACTAAAACTACATTTTGTAACAATATATTTTATTATTAATAATAATCATTGACCAGTTGGCCGATATCATTTCTGCTTTGTCTTTTCATTTTTTTATTAAATAATTTCACAAACTAACTTCTACTACTACTACATAAATCTTAGTCAATAAATACACAGCAACAGTCGTCTTTTATTTATTATTTTCTTGCATTGTTTTCTCGTCTTTGTTGATTTGCACAGCCAAGATCGTCTTCGTCAGTTTCGTAACGATTCAACGTTGATCATCTTACACTTAAATCAAATAAATATGCACTACACGCTGTCCTGCTGATTATCTTATACGGTAAAATCACTTTATGTACAAATATAGAATACACTGTAAGAGGAATACAGATATAAAACAAAATAATATATATATATAAATGAAAAATTAATGTACAAAAAAAAGGAAATAGTGTGATTATTACATCTGTGTGTCTTTTTGTTTTGTTTTGGTTTTGGCTTTTCCTGTATTGCTTTTTCTTAAATACTATTTATACATCTCTCTCTCTCTCCTTATTTTTGGTTTATCTGACTGCTACGAGTTTCCATCTGAGGAGGACGTAGGCTACGATCCTGAGGAAGAACAGGATGATCAAGAGGGAGATGATGTCGTTGGTGAACTGATCGCCTTTAATGTCGATGTCCTTGAGGAATTTCGTTGGATATTTGTAGTGGCAGTATTTCTCTCCGGGACAATCCAACGTCGGCCTCTCCATGCCGTAAATTGCGCCCACGATTCCTTCAAGACCGTAACGCAGGTACGAAATGTAGCTGCCCCAGTACAGGTAAGGTGGCAGGTCCTTCAGGGACACACCGAAACCGGCGAACATCATCATCGGCACCGAAAGAGTTGGTCCCAAGAACGTTCCATTCTAAAAAGAACAAATATAATTTATGATTAATAAATCAATAAACAAAGGGCAGATGGTCTATAGCCCTTCGCAGCAACTTTAATGTGCACAATTTTATAGAAATTGACATGGATATTGTTTGTTACTTTTTAGATTTAAATAGTGAATGTTTTATGCTTTTAAAAAGGGGTAAAAAACCCTATGATTAATAGCCTTTTTGCAGCAATGGATTTTGTTGTTGTTATTATATTAAGTTGTATTAATTAATAAACAAAATCTATTGCATTTTCTTCAATACACAAACTATTGTCGACAGTGTTTACATCCTAATTTATGAATTAAGATGTAATTAATTGATAATCATTAAATGGTTTATTAAATTCTTAAGGTCATTGCTTTTGTATACACAATGTCTTTTCTTGATTTCAGGTATTGCATATTTGCTTTTGCATCAGAGAATAACCGGTTTTTTTTTATACCGAGTCTGTTTACAATTGCCTGCATCAACTTGTATTGAATTTACTCAAGGTGAAAAGAGACGTACGTCATTCTTTAGATTGACGTAAGGTGCGGATATCAATGAACCCTTTTGATACATTGTTACAACCACAAAGAAAACTAATTAAATGACGATATAAATACGTCAGTTTTAGACATTATATGAATTCTTATATAATATAAAACTAATTGAAAAATTTTACAAATTGAATGAAATTAGGGTAAAAAAATGCGGTTAATGACTCTTTGTGTTCGGAAAATGCAATTAATTGTTTGACGTTTTATAAATTGTATGAAATTATGGTGAAAAGATTGCGATTAATAACTCCTTGTATTATGAAAATACAGTCAATTTGTTTACAACTGAATTGGAATTATTACGATAAAAATAATTTTATAATAATTAAGAAATTTATTGCTTTCTTAATACAATAGGCCTTACTAATTAAGTTTATTTATATACATTTAAGTGTAATTTATCATATGAAACCTCTTATATTATAAATGTTAATTCTGTTTAAATGTATTCTTTAAAACTTATTCAACCCCTTCAAAAAGATTTATTAAGAAAAATGTAAAAAAAACAACATACACCCAAACCTCGCTATACGGCCGCTCTTTATAAGGCATTTCACTATAACGGCCCTCTTCAATTAAGGCATGTTTTCGATTTACGGCCAAAAATGTTTCGCTATAACGGCAAAAAACACTTTTTGCACAAAACCTTGCACAAGTGCAATAATTGAGTCGTTATACGGCTTTTCACTTTGCAGCCGAGTTTCGTGGAACTTGTCTAGGCCGTAAAGCGAGGTATGGGTGTATTTATAAAAGTTAATGAAGAAAGCTACAACAATTTTAAATGTAATTTAAATACTGAAATATTGCAAATAAAAAATGACTGTATACAATTTCATAGAATTTGATGAGTAAACTTAACATGCATATAGTTTGTTACATATCAAGACTTTCAGATTTAAATAGTGGATGTTTTATGCTTTGTTAATACCAAATTAAGTTTTTTTTCAGTTATTCTGTTGTTGTATTCAATTTTAATTAAAATAATGTAAATTAACAGAAATAAATTCCTTACATGATCCACGAATAAACATCAATAAATTCGTCTTTAACTTCTAATAAGTATTTCTCAATAATTTGGAAATTGAGTATACTAATAACTGTTATGACTTTAATAAATGGTTTATAGTTATGATTCATTTATTGAAAATTGTTGATTGCGTCAATTAAATGACATTAATGAATTTGATAATTAATTATATTTTTAATTACCGATAATTATTGAATTAGTTCAATGAGGAAATTTATTAGAAACTAAACACATACAATTCAGAGACTCAGATCATTCAATTTAATTGGGTTTAATATGTTATTAAACACCGGAAAACCCCAACTCAGTAATGTATGTGTATAATTTACATTAATTAACCGAAAATGGACCATAAAGACTTGCATTTTTTTTTGTATAAATAGAATTAATGCAATTTTAATTATAAATAACAATAACAAAATTACTTCTTTGCAAAGGAAATTCAATATTTTTCATTAGTTAAAACTATTAAGAACAAACAGACTGGCTCAAACTATTTGTAAGTTCTAAATATATAAAGTTCTTCAAGTGCAAACTTGACTTTTCAATAAAATTTAATATATTCGTTGATTTAAATAAGTATAATAAATTCAATCAATTCGATCAAAGTTTATACAGTAAATATTGATAATTCTTGTTTGTTAAATTTATTTTTAGTGACTATTATCGAAATTGATAACAGTTTTAATGGTTTGAATTGATTATGCAAACATTCGTTTGTAAGAACTTGAGAATATTTGTAATTTAATCTAATCTAAAACTGTTTTATTTCTCCAATTACTGAATCTTTTTGTGCTGTTTTAAAGTTCTCGATTAGTTCGGTATCCAATATATGTATAATATTGGTGATACCGTACTGTATGAGGTATTACTGTAGAATAATAATTGATATAACTTAATTAATATTAAATTGCAATTAGATTTAGGTTTAATCACAAGATAGACTACATGAAAAACTATTATTTGTTTAAATAAAAAACACTAAATATACTTGAAAATATGAAATGATATTGTGAATATATTTTCAAATAATATGTAATACTTACAACAACATCGAAGACGGCTCCAATCATGAGACCGAAACTTTGTGCAACGAAGACGACCAAAATGCTGATGGCAGAGAACATTCCGAATCTCTCCATGTCTGGCGGTTGAGCAGTCATTGTGTAAATGATAACGGTAAACACGATACAGCAGAAAATCTGCGAATTACCAAACACAAAAGACATATAAATATCGCAAATTGTTAATGAATTGGGAGTATCTTACCGATATCGGTATATCGACTAAGGTCACCGACGTGTAATACATCTTCAACGAATACCATCTGTTGAAGTGCTCTTTAGTCAAAATTGACATTTCATTGGGGACTGTAAATTTGTAATATTTAAGATTTCTAATGATTTCCTTAATGTTTTATAACTCACAAGTTAGAATGGTTAACATCATGGTGGACATCATGTGGTGCATCAGAATAGAGAAAAGCAAGTTGTAGTTGTCAAGGACTTTGGAGCCGTCGACTCCAGCTTGCCAATACAGTGTTCCAAGCATGAGACCCGTTATGGCGTTCACTCCAATCCTCATGTACGTTAAAGTCTGCGAATAGAATAACATTTAGTAAATCATTTACGAAAACAGAAGGATTTCCTTACCGAATCGCGTTTGGATTTCAAGAAATCGCGCTTGAGCAAAATCTTCAATTGATGAGAGGCGGAAGTCGCGTGCAGCGACTCGCTTTGATCAGTCTTTCTGACAGCCTTTCTGTACTTTTCTACGAGAATACAAACAATGTGAAATTCAAATCAAAAGGTTTCCTTGATTTTACCTTTGAGCGCCTTTTGTGTGGGCAAAGCATCGAAGTTCTTCAACCAGGAAATGGTCTTTCCGTTGTCGGTAGCTTTGACCATCCGATCGATTTTGTCTTCGCCGTATTCACCACACGCCAATTCGATCACTGAAAATTATGTTACATTACAACTTAGTTGTATGGTTTTATGGTCAATGAGTTCTACCATAATCAGCTGGGTTATGGTACATGGGGCAAGGGCAGTCCACATCTTCCAAGAAGGGAACCAAATTCTCAGTGCTTCCTTGGTACAAACACTTCCCCGCAGCCAAAACGTAGACCTGATCGAAGAGTTGGAATAGAGAGGCAGAAGGTTGATGGATGGTGCACACGATCGTTCTTCCTTGACGCGCCAAGAACTGCAACAGTTTGACGCATTGGCTGCAAGAGGAGCTGTCCAAACCGCTGCAAGCAAATTTTACATCAACATCAACTGATGATCAAATTGAATGAAATTTAACATACGTTGTTGGCTCATCCAAGAACATCACTTGCGGATTGTTAACCAATTCCAGAGCAATGGACAGACGCTTCTTCTGACCACCGGACAAACGGGCGGCTCTCGTGTTCACGGCCTTATCCAAGCCGAGAGTTTTCAAAATTTCACTAATCTAAAAATAAACCAAAAAAAAAACACATTCAATTATTTCAAGTGAAGTTGATGCGAAAAGTAAACATTTTTATTTCGATTCAAATTTCCATCAATCCGTTGATATCGTAATACTGATTTATTACACATAAATTACGAAGATATTATTGAACTAAAAAGTCATAAGTCACAAGTGTAAATATTAAAGTTGGCCTCTTCTGCTGGAACACCAATAGATTACGCACAATCTAGGAAGTTATTCCACATTGATAAACATTGAGCGCATTCAGGACATTGAATTTACATGCGCTCCAATTTGTTATTGATAGTTAATTTTTACATTATCTTTGTTTTATATTCACCTACTGCTTGGTTGTACATCAAAAGAAACGTTTACTTTACTAGAAATAATGGAATTATTGAAATACATGGAAAACAAAGAGAAATGTTATAATTCCAAATTATTTGCTGCTGAAATGAAAGTTGTCATAAAAACGACAACTTTCATTTGACATAGAAATAGTAGAATTTTATTTTATTTCCTCATTTATGTTGTATTGACTTAATTTTTTGTTATTGTTGTTATTATTTATAATAATATATGTAATAATAATTTTTAAAATAAATTATAGTATGCTTTGTATTATCATAACTGTCACCATTGTTTCAAGACGTCAATTTCGCATATTTTTTTAAACAAAATTGGAAATTTGATTTTACGTACCAATATTTTCAACATTCTTCCATTCTATTACTATGTTCAAATAGGGTTAAGTAAATTTAAGAAGTAAATATACAATGTAAGAGTTCGTGTCTACGGTTTGTTTCTTTATGACACGGTTTTGACGTTTCGTGGAAAGTTATCAAAATCGTAACTACAAAATAATTAATGTAGACTTAATTAGAATTACAGAACAAAAAATTTGAATAGAGAAATTGTGGATTTGTTAGTATAAAGTTGTATTTACTAATAGATGAGCCGTATCATTGTAACGTAAGAATACATATAATACATACACTTTTGCTAATTTGACAAATGATGTTTAAGAGTACCTATCACATTAAAGGTGATAGCTACTCTATAAAATGATATGATTTTTGAAATTGTATAATAATGTTATACTTATACAATATATTTATTGATTATAAGTACTAATTAAAGAAGTTACTTGTTGCATACTCATCACTTGCAAATTTGCAAGCGCGCATTACAATGCTTTTTTAAAAAGATTTCATGTTATTTCATTAAAAATGAAATGAAAAGTGTTGAATTTTCCAAATATCATCAAATTAGGAAATACCGGTCGTCGATTACTTAAATAATTGCATATATGAGTTTTGTTAGATTAATCAAAATTGAAAGAAAAATGCCTCGTGTTGCTCTAAACATACACTTTTTTTTGGAAATTTTCTATATACAAACATCCACTTGATATATTATCAATGATTACACCAATAATCAGTAAAATGAATGACTAAAGAGGAATGTGAAATATAATCAAATTGTATTATTCATTTAGAATAATTGTGTTAACTTGTATTATACACCAACCAAGAAAAATATATATAATAATGCTCTTTTTAGTGACCTTCCTGAAATAATTTTATGTGTTTCTAAGCATTTAGAATGCGAAAATTAACCGAAAAAACGTATTTTCTTAAGATCAGAACGGAAAAACTTGAAATTAGAAACTCATTATTCTTTGGAAAAAAAACTGGTTCTTTGCACGCTTGAGTACTTGTACTGGTTTCAAAACGGTTATTCTAACATATGTTTATTCAGAATTGGTAATGGAGGAACCAACAATGAAATCTTGTTTTCGTGTCGCTGCATACTTGAATATTTAAATATAATTAGATGTATATATATATTTACAAAACTAAGTAATTTACATGCATTTGCACATAAGGAAATATAGGATTTCATAAGAGTAGCGTTACTATTTTTTTGATCATGTAGACTTATATAAATGTAGTGAGAACTATCGCGTTTGATAACAATATAATTTATTATCGAAATGAATTATTCGTTGCGCAATTGTAGATAGTCATGTATCGATTTGCTACAAACTTGAATTTTTACTAATAATAGAATAGGTGTATTTAAAAGTAAAAAAAAACTGCTTGTGTCATATAAAAATGATTATCATCAAAGAAGTTATACTATGTTTTGTTATCTGCTGTGATTTTGACAACTTCTATGACATATGTCACTTAAAATCAACTGTATTAATCAATGTTCTTGTTGTCATTGCTAGATCTTTTTTTTCTGTTGAAGTTCTATCAATATATCTTTACTCAAATTTGTCATATTTCATCATAATAAAAGTATGTTTAAAATCATTTTTTTTTGTAATTTACATTGTGTATTGTGATTTTCATTATAATTGAAATGTTTTAATTCAAATTAATTATTAATTATTATGTTCTGTTTAAGAAAAAATGAACTATTTGTATAATTTGTTCATTATTATTACAAATACTTTGAGATCATTTCACACTATGAATATTTACTTGTAATTTAATGTGTGTAATTTATAGTAATAAAACTACATTTGTCATCTAAATACAACTGTAATTATCATTATCTGTCATTGTCATTATCATTTTTTTTCAGTTGAGGTTATATCAACTTATATTTACATATATTTCTTATATTATGTCATAATAATAATGTTCAAAATACGTTTTTCGAACATGAGAAAACAATTTAGATAATATATTGAAATTAGCAGTAGAAAAGACCCGTTTTCTAATTAACTTTCATTATTAAATTTTTTATTTCCTTTTAATAAAAAATGAATATGGTAGAAATACGTATAGTTTGTAACCATTTTTATTTCAATTATATGCAGTTTATATTTTATAAAATTTGTTAAAATTTTCCTTTAATAAGAATTTTTGTATTTGCAAATTAGATGTAACTTAAAGGTCATATTGTGAATATTTTACTAGTAATTGAATATGTGCATTTTATAGTAAAAAAAATCACATAAATACTAATGCCATAAAAGAAATGTTACTATTTTGTTTTTACGTCATTTAGGTAATGCCAACTTTTATCTGACAGATATTTGTCTGACTTTGACGCAATGCAAGTAAATGACATATTTTAATGTTATTTTTGTGCAATTTAGAATCAAATATTTATATTTATAAGCAAAAAGAATGTTGTTTTCCAGTATTTTGCTTTCTTCGTACACTTTTGTGGTTACTACCTTTCGGTTTACGTTGAAAAGGTGCATTTTATTTGTATTGCAATGTCACGTGAAGCGCGGATTAAACGGAAGGTTGATGTCGCGCTCCGCCGTTGAGGTTACCGCTGCAAGGTGGACGAGACTTACAATGGATTCCTTCTCCTTGTCCGAAACATCGGTGCCCAATTTGAGATCAGCAGCCACTTTCATGTTCTCGTTCACGGTCAGCAGAGGCTGCAGCCGATCGTCCTGCGTGATGTAGCAGGACAGCTTCCTGAAGGCGTTCAGATCCCTCGGCGTACCGTTCGTGCAAACCGTACCCTCGATTCCCGTAATCCTGTATCCGCTCAGCACGTCCAGAAGCGTGCTTTTCCCGGCTCCGGATGGACCCATGATTGCGATCAGCTGACCTTGCGGAAACCTTCCGTTGATCTTATGCAGAATCTCTTTCTTCTCTATACGGAAATAACAAAAAAAGAAGGAGAAGAAACACATTAAATTCCAAAAGTCAAACATTTTCGCCGCTTTCCAAAGTTCAATATTGAATTGCGTCCCACGAACTGGACGAGATCAAGAGCGAGATAGCAGTAATTATACATATAAACACTCTTTATTTAATATTCCCACGCAAATATTGTATTATTTATAATTGAGATTACTTTGAACTTTGGTTTCCTCCAGATATCGATAATCGCACTATCAGAAAGCGGCATTGATAACAGTTTCACTTGCTCTCTCGTCTTTGTTACGAGCAGCGCGGAAATCCAACGAAAAATAAAGAAGTCACAGCATGAAAATGCTTCAATTTGAATGTTGTTGTTATTGTAATTTGCAATCAATTGAAGGAAATGGAACTTCCACAGTAGATCGATCAATTTCGTGGAGCAGTAATTATCGGTAATTACACGGGAACCTATCACGAGTTAGACTTTGATTTCCATTGATTGAGTTATGAGGAATAAACATGAATTAGTTATAATTGACTGTTAAAACTTCACAGCATGACTTCACGAAATTATTTATACATATGAATGTAAAGATTTTCCTAGAAAATGCATACTTTTGTTTTGTTACATTTGATAAACCAACAAAATTATGGTTAGGCAATGTTAAAGATTTTCCTAAAAAATTCATACTTTTCTTTTTGGTACATTTGATAAAGCAACGAAATTATAGTTAGATAATCTTAACGAAAGTTAAGCAGCCTATGCCAATGTTACTACTTGGATGGGTAATTTATTTAATAATAACCAACATTACACAATATCTTAGTCAATTATTTAAAGAATCTTTAAATGAATATTGTAATTTTTTCAAATATATTCGACAATTTTATTAATAAATATTGAAAAACAATGGATACGTTTTTTCAGGAGAATCAATTTTCTTTATAATATAAAAACTAAATCATTTCCAAATATTTTTTTCTATTAATACAACTAATTTCGTTATCTACTTCATCTTATCAACTATAACTTTCAATTGTTTCAATTTTCAATTTCGTTTTTTGTATTATACATTCTTGGTTTAAATATGAACACCAATTTTGTTCTATCATAAGGTTTTAGTAAATTCTCCATTCAATTTCGTAACTCCACTATTTAGAAAAACATGATCTATATCAGATATTGCAAATTATAGAGATTGCAGATTATCGCTTTATCAAAGGAGAGGAGAAAAATGAGTTAAATTTTTCATCGGTTCGCAAATTGCCACATCGAAAATATCAAATTCCAATGTTCAAAGTGCCGGAGACTAATAAAAAAAAATACATGACGGATCCTTACATAATGCACGTGAGTCAAGTGTTGCGAATTTAGTAAACAGCAAACTAATCAATACGGCTTTTTGTAAATTCTAACGAATGGAAATTAACTGCAAGAATTTTAGTTTTATTATATGATTTAGATTATGCAATTATGTTGGTAGTACAAAGGAAATTTTATGTAATACATTTTGATTATTTGAGTTTTCTGCCTATAAAATTTATTATTTCGTTTCAATTAAAAAATGATTATTTCATGAAATTTCTTGAAGTTTTTTTTCATATTTATAAATGATTACTCTATGGTAAATGAGAGTTAAGATTAAGTTGATTCTATTTCCAATTTGCTGTATGTATTTGCAATTAATGATATGCAATTATAAGTGAATTAATGCTTTATTTTCTTGCTTACACTGAAATTTACGCAACAAAAAGTAGTATAAAGTTTGTTTGAATGAAGGTCTATGAAGAAGAAATTACCATTTTTTTTATATAAACAAAAAGTAGAACTATTCTTGAATATAGTACAAATGTGAGTGAATACATTTATTCATATTTTCTGTGTATTCAAACGCTAAGCGTTAAATTAGCAAAGTTATTTTGGTTACTGAATGAAGTGTTTTTGTCTAAGAATTAATTGATTCAAATTAAGTATAATAGACTTTATTATATGCGATTTGTTATATTAAAAATGCTATTTTTATGGTGATTTTTAGTTATTTAAACGTAATTTTCAGAAAAATGTAAGTTTCTCGACTTAATATACTGTATTTGTTTGAAGCTTGTTTCAGATATTGTGCAGCGAAGGTTAGTCGCGTTTCAATGAAGTTTTAGTTGATATTGCTCAACATAAATACATATTTTTATCTGCGTTATTATTTTCTGCTTGAAGTGCTTGTGGATTGCGGCAAACAAGTGATGGCTTTCACTCGGATGCTGTGCAGATCTGAGATTTCGTTTTATTCTTGTTCAACATTTATTTGGCGCTCATTTCGAACCACGAACCTTTCTTGAATAATCCGGTCGTAGCTGTGAAGACGATGTTCTCGAACTGCATGTCGACGGGTGCCGTCGATGGTAGCATGCTGAATTCAGCATCTTCGGCCTGGCTGACGAGCGGTACGGCCGTCTCTTCGGATGGGTTGAGGTTTGCGTAAGCACTAGCACCGTTCGTGTCCAACGTTACACTGGCTGCCTCCTGGAGCACGGCTTCCATCGTCGCTGAGTAAAGTCTTCTCCTCTAGCTGACGGATCGCTGCTGCTGCTGATACTAGCTTTATTTACGTTTCGTAAGCCTTTCTCTCTTGCGAGGTGGTCGTAACTCGCGTGTTTCGCGATGTGTTGTCGTACTCGAAGGCCGTACAAGTGCGCTCCGGTAAAAACCACGGTCTGATGTATATGGAAGAAAACGGCGACTTTGGGAATGAACTGGATTCACTCTAGCACGTACACTTATATAGATTGTGGACACTCCAACCGTGGACCAAACGATTAAAGTTCAATATGCGACACATCATTAGTCATAGACGGAGCGCACTGCGATTCTCCAGCACATTTCGCCGGCTAAACACTAATTGCATAATCCGTAGATTCTTGCAGTTGTTGCTGCTGCTGTTCCGTTGCACTGTTTGCTTCTGTAATTAGAGAAAGTCTCTGCATCTCTTCGGTGCAGAGAGTCGGTCTTCTCGCCACTTACGCAATCCCCTTCCTCGCGTCCAGCACCACAACAATACCCCATTGACATTCTCTAATGAATCTTCTCTGCATTGCATTGTAAGCAACTGCTCTTAAAAACGTGACGTGCACTTTCTACACACGAGTTTCTTTCCACTCATCAACATTACTCAAATAATTACCTTAAACGACGATTCTCAGCAAAAGCCAATAAATCATTACACTTCTTGCAAATTATAAATCATAGTATCTTTATGAAATAACTATTGAAATTAAAACTGAATTATCAGCGTTAAACAATAAAACACAATAATTACACCTCTTGCAAATTTGAAGTGATAAAAGTATCTTTATACAATATGCATATAACAGTAGAGACTACTTTAGAAATACTAATACAAGTAAATACAATGATTCCACTGTGGGGCTAATATTCGCCCTCACGTGCGAAACAGATGTTTGGCATAAGGAAATAGGAGGGTTAAGTTTTACGATCCTCCGAAACATTGTTGTGTCCCAGGGATGGAATTCTGGACACCGTGGAATAATATCTGGTGTTGTCGTTGTGGAGTCTTAGTAGTTTGAATTAAGTAAAT
>JAFMTC010000277.1:1872560-1932932 GCA_018845635.1 Nicrophorus orbicollis
TTAGTTCCTCACTTTGTCCGGTTTCAATCAGTCCGGAATATTGTATTAGTTCCTCACTTTGTACGGTTTCAATCAGTCCGGAATATTGTATTAGTTCCTCGCTTAGTTCGGTTTCAATCAGTGCAGAAAATTGGTGGAACCTCCGCACTAAGCGAAGTACTTTATACATTCATTGATGTTTTCTCATAAACTACGTAAAAACGTTACAAATATTATTTATTTTTAAAAAGGATTCTTGGTATATAATAATGATATCTAGGTTCTGTTAATTTTATTAGTGAAAATACACAGAATCGTCTATAATCATTAAAATAAGAAATTCGGTATTCGAATCTTATTTTCTTCAATTGATTGTCAAGTTGAAAATGTAATAAATATTGTAAGTTTATATGTTATTGTATCATTATTAACAAGTTTATATGTTATTTTGTATATAAATGAATCGTAATTTCATAAGAAAAACATCATTAACTATAATATAATTTGAATATTAAGAAGCTATTAAAATAATCGTTTTATATGTAAATTCAAATATTGCATAACAATTATAATCTTAAATTGCACAAATTGTGTTCATATCTGAATGAATTTATTGAGATAAACGTTTAATCTATATCAACGTACTTAATAAATAATACATGAGGAATTATTTTTATATTGTATTTGCTTTGAATTAAACAAATTCTCAGACGCAAATGAAACGCAATACCGATTTGTGTCTTTCTGTTTAATAACAAGTTGTTTGAGGAATATGCAGTTAGTAAATAAACAATGACTTTGGTGTCATTGTTTATGTAAATTATTATGCATGCATTCTACAATTTTTACATCATTTTTGTAATTATTTCTATTTAATTTATTTAAACATCTTTGTTTGTGCAAAAAGACCATTAATCGAGGTTTCACTGCCCAGTGAATACAAATTTATAACTAAATAATTAAATAATACAAGAAAATTAAAAGAAATTTCCTTAATATTTATTGTTTTTATTCAATAAACTCTCTTTTGTTATGTTTATTTTCATACTGTCTTCGATTATTTCGCTTTCAAACAACTCGTTAAACCGGACTAATCGAAGCATTGCTGTTTGTGCAAAAAGGCCATTAATCGAGGTTTCACTGCCCAGTCAATACAAATTTATAACTAAATAATTAACTAATACAAGAATATTAAAAGAAATTTCCTTAATATTTATTGTTTTTATTCAATAAACTCTCTTTTGTTATGTTTATTTTCATACTATCGTCGATTATTTCGCTTTCAAACAACTCGTTAAACCGGACTAATCGAAGCATTGCTTTACACTCACCAATGTATCAACTTCCTTTAAATTAGAATTGAAAGAGTGATTTTCATCATTTATTTGCAGTCTCCATGTGTTTTCAATTAAAGATATAAATGAAACTACATTCGTTCACGAAATTCATATGAATTGAGAGATTTATGAATATTTCTTTATATACTTTCCGATTTAAAACTGAAATTCATTTCGTAATTTATTTCTAAACAATATCACTTTTATATCAATCTAAGTCTCATATTTCCATGTTTCTTTACTCAACAAATAATTCGATCATTTGCTTTTTACATAAATTTCTATTAATAAAATGTTATATAATTACATTTTTATTGAATTCTGAATGATGATATGGATGATACTTATTGCATACTTCATTTCTTGAATGGATTTAACCAGATTGTTTTGTATTATGTTTCGTTATCGTCTGTGATTCATAGATGTGCATCCTCTTTGTTTGCGCAATTCGAAAACACTTCATTGTGTTACGAAAATTCCTGTATTATATTCGAACGGCTGCACAAATAAATCATTTAAAATTAATTAAACGAATGTATTTTCAACAAATCAAATCGAACCAAGATTTGTTAATGCGTTGAATTTTCCACTATAAAATTAGTTTTTAGTTGTATTCCATTGCTTAATGAAATAATCTGACATATAGTTGTTAATATTGCTTCATTAATGACAAATGTCAAATGTCAAAATTATTAGAGTGTCACATTAAAATAACTTATATAACCTTAATAGTAATGCTTATTTTATGAATAGAATCAGAATATATATATAATTAGATTGTCAAAACTGTTGGACCATCAAAATAAAAATAACTTATATAACTTTAGTAGTAACGGTTCTTTTCTGACAACTTTCAGAATTTATTATTAGATTGTCAAAAGTCTGTCAAATAAAAAGAAACTTACATAACCTTAACAATAACGTTTGTTTTATGACAACAACCAGGTTCTAAAATTGGATTGTCAAAACTAATGGACTGGTTTTTTCTTTACATAATAAGTGATAATTTGTTTTGTGACTATTTTTATATTCAGAAAGTAACCAATTCAGAGTGTCACGTAAAACCAATACCATATTATTTATAATTTTCTTTGTTGTTCGTACGAGTCACGTTATTTTTTGATAAAAGTTTATCATAAATGAAATAATACATGATAAACTAGAAAGGCAACAAAGCAAGAGTGTCTTTTTTGAAATATGACATAATGAAAAATTGGTAGCAACTTTTTGTTGAAGAAGTTTTAACTTTTCAAAAAATTAATAAGTAAGTTTCGATTATCAATACAATACAAAATTGAAAACAAACATTTTTTCATTTTCATTCAGTGTAAAATGTCTTTAGAGTAAAACCTGACATTGCTTTAAACCGTACTATAGTGAATTCGGACAAATCGAAGTTAGACTAAGCGAAATAATGCTGAATATGTAATATCACTACTTCTACTCATTATAAAGACAATCAGATTTGATTGATTAAATCATAGTAAACATCTATTAAATAACAGTAGTTATTTACTAAACAATTATTCAATCCACAAACAAACTATAAACTTAAATAAATGTAAACATTTTCATAAGAAAATCATAAATATTTGAATGTTTTTGCAAAATTATGTAATCTGATGATGATAACAGCGTACATATTTAACAAAAAAAACACAATTTGTTATTTTCGTATGTTTTAACAGAAAATTTGAACAAGAAAATATTTTTAAAGGAATTAAATCCCACGTCTTTACGCAAACTGTATAAGTAAATAACTTGTTATTGCGTTATTAATAATGCAAATGTTTCCTAAATTATTGAAATCAATAACAAACTCTACTATTTATCACAATATTTTGATGAAATTTTGTTTTGAAACAATATTATTAAATACTTGATGAACAGATTTGCGGATTCACTACAGTACTGTTCGAAAAATTGAAAACAAATCAAAAACTACACAATACTGTTCAGATTTGTGCGCTTTCAGAAAGTTTGGGATATTGGAGTAAAATACAAGGCATTAACATGTTTTCATTGTTTTGAAAATTTCAAAAGTTGAATCACTGTAACCACTGTAACTTTTGAACTAAACGTCAGATTGCCATGAAATTTTGACAGGCATCGTATAAAGGTTGGTACTTCATAAAAATCACATGGATTGGTCGATAGAGGCGCCATCAAGACATCATTTTACGAACTTATTTAGTGAGGAGTTAATTATATTAATTACATTATAATAAATAAAGTTCAATATCAAAATATAAAGAAAATTAATTGAACCCAAACAAAATTTAATGAACCTTAGGTTTTACTGTTTTCATGTATTTACACTGCTTTTACGATATTGATTGTGTTTCACTAATATCCGAGATATAACTATAAATACACTAAATACAAGTAAAAGGGGCAAACTAAGGGCTATAAACATGTTATAAGATTCAAGTCTACAATAATTATACAAATACAACCTAAAATATCCTTACCTATCCAACCGAAAAAATGGAATAAATGCAATTAAAAACCAAATATACTTAATATTTCAATAATATGTAAAATTTAAGAAACTTTATGTTTTTTATTAAATGAAACTCATAATTTGAAAAATCTTATTTACTTAGACTAAAACTTTAATTAGATCTATAATATGCAACATAACAAAAAATATTCTAATAATATGTAAAAATATAAATGTAGATAGTTGTCTTAATAACTAATTTACTTAATGTTTTTTTCTACTGATAATTTATACTTAAAATATTCAATTAAAAAAATTACATCAAGTTGTTTTTCTTCATAAAATTACAATTATTTTTTTCGCGTCTCACTTAAACCAATTAAAGATTTTACAGATCAATCAACTAATAATAAACTTGAATCACTTTACAAGGTACATCGATTCGATTCAACGACATTTCTGGGTCAAAATTTCTTTGTTCACCTAGGATTATCCATTATCTACGAGGCGTATAAATAACACCGGAGTTTATAAAAGATATACGTACACACGGGACGTATTTTTATACCGATTGCGAGTGCGATCGATAAGATAATCACGGACGGTGGCAAATGTGAACTTTAGTAAGTAACCTGCATCGGAAAGGCGTTTGTTCGGTCCCCTCGAAGTTTCGTAACGAGATAAAATAATAGTGATCGTTGAATGCATCTCGAAGGTCAATTGCAAAATAAAAGTTATCTTGTCCACACGAAAGTGTGTTATTAGGCGAAAAAAATAAGACGAAAAAAAAAGGAAACGCAAGAGTCAAGTGCGAAGCGGAGATACACCGAAAATTGAAATTAAGCGCATTTTGTTGATAATTAAACTGAAAGAGTAGTGATTTTATTATTTAAAATCTTGCACACTTTCAGTTCAAGTTTGTTAATTTTGGTATGTTTCGATTGATAAAGTTAAAATTGATAATATTTAGAATAATTCAATAAAAAGGGGCAGACAGACTTTGGTCAAAAGTTTTTATGTAATTGAATTATTATTCAGTATTTAGGTGGAAATACTTGGGTCGATAGCCCTTTTGTCGCATTTTGTGGCTAATAAAGATTATTATTAACAAGTATTTTAAAAAATACCTCGCATAGTCCGGATCAATGTCCAAGTTTATTACATTTCAATTGATAAAGTTATAATTGTAGAATTATTGAAAAAAAGTGGCAGAAAGTCTTCGATTTAAAGTTTTTGTGTAATTCACAAATGTAATAAATTAACAAATGTGTAAATAAATCAATTGAAATATTGTATTCATTGAAGTTATACAGTATTGTATTAGTATCTAGGCCGAAATATTTAGGTCTATAGCCCTTTGGTCGTATTTTATGGTTAATAAAGATTGTTAGTATTTTATAAATAGCTCACATAGTCCGGATATTATACTGGTTCTGCCAGTGTCCCGGACTGTTTGAATCCAAGCTAATGTAGAGCTTTAATACCTCATAATAATTAAATTAACTAAATAAAACTTGAATGTAGAAATATCATTTATGTTATTATAAAAAAATGTTTGGTATTATTTGAACGTCGTCCAATCTTCTTTCATAGTTGATTTACTTTTTTGTGTTGAGTAAGTATTTAGTAAATTGTTCTAAATTTTGAGTTTGTAGCAATAATAATACAATATAGGTTTATATTTGCAAGTATAAGTAGTATACGTGTAAAAGTATAATTAATTTACAAGTATATATTTACAATACAAAGTTAGACTTTACAGTATAAAATGTGGTATGGTTCAAAAGGGGTTGGTTGTCACATGTCATGTTACTAGGTTACCAGCAGTGGAAGAATTTCACCTCAAGTTACGTTGAGAGCAGCTAGAACAGTTAACATTGATCATATACAAAGTATCTATTGAATTCCAAATAAATTTCGAACATTAAGTAGATATGTAAAAAATAGAATTTACATTTTGCATTCCAGAACCTCGAAGCACACCCCAAGACTGGGGTCTTTTGTTTATATAAATATAATCATAAATTATTCATAAGATAAAAAATCCTTGTTTTCGAATGGAGTAATCAATATTTAATAAGATTTGGGCAGAAAGATTTATGTCAATAGCCCTTTGGTAATATTTGTGACTAATAAAGTTGATTATTATTATAATTAAGAAGTTATTAGGGTTTATTTAAGTTTAAAAAGTTTAATATTTGTGACAACCAGCCCCGATATGTTTTTCTCCTAATAATATTTGGAATTAATTCTAATTTATCTTAATTAAGATTTAGTTTATTTTGATATTTCAAAAGCGGAAAATAATCAGTTGTTTTCAAAATTGCTAATTTTTATTGTTTATTTTCAATATAAATATTAATGAAACATAACAACATAATGTTGTTTTTCGACCATTGACGTCCATCCCAACGATTTTCAACTTGACCTGAGCAATGTTATTTCACAGAAGATGCATTCTCAAGGTCTTTCATTCTATAAAACTTTCCAACGAAATTCAATGCACTTTATTTACTTCCATTTTATTAATTATTGGAATAATTCAAATTTGTCGGATCCACCAACAGACAGGACTAATCGAGGTTTAATTCTTCCAAAAACGAAGCGCAGAAAACCGGTTACTTATATTTAACATTTATAACAAGAATAAACAGATTATCAAAACATAAAAGATAATAATATGTTTCAAAGACCTATTGACCATAAGTCTTTTTCCGTTAATACATAAGTGTATTATTTTATGTTATATTAAGTGTAGGAAATTAACAAACATATCAAATATTTTTCAACATTTCTGCGTAAAATACGTCATTTATCTCTTTCACAAAGAATCGAATAACGTGGGTCATTTCCGGTCACGGACAATGCGATAACCGAATAATCAAAAAACATACACATAATTAGTGGTACATAAATCATCCTCTTAATTCTTAAATACGTTTTATATTTCTCCTTTAAATCACGCGAATTGCGGTATAATTTTACATTGCAGTTTTTTTCATATACACTCAGCGAGAGACCCTGTATCGATTTCTATGAAACCCATTGATCTTGAACTACATTACAAAAAAAAGTGGAACGCTCCGCTTGTACGCTTTTCGTTCAATCCTGCAGTTATGTTTCCAGCAATTGCAAAGTAATGTCTATTTTTGTGTAGATTTTCATTTATGAGTAACTGTATTGTGACTGTTAAAGTGTAATGTAAAATAGAAAATAACAATTATAAAGTTAACGACCTTTACCTTTGAAGTAAACAGTACTATAATTTTCACTTAACTAATCAAGTTTCCGACAAAATAAACACAATAACAAGCAAATTGTTAAACCAATTCTGATATGTGCGTCCTGTTGTACAATCAACACAATGAGGCATAACTGCTTTGTTTCCTCTGAAATAAACAAGAAACGTTTATCGAAAATGTTCGTTATTTCAAATCCATGTTAAAATTGAGCCTAAACTAACAGTTGGTAACAAAATTACAAGCAAGTTGTAAAGTAGGCTAAAAGTGACATCTATCAAATGTCAAAAGGAAAAGGATATGCACAAATATTAATATTTTATAATAATTGTTTTTAGAAATTTTATAACAAGATTTCAATAAACTTTTCATCAACAACTTTACTAACATCTTCTTATATTCTCTTTGTAGATTTGTTAACTTTTCTCTATTAGCCATTTGCAATTGTTTACTCATTAATCTACAGAAACAAGCAACAATTTATTGACTACCAGTTTTATTCTTTATTGAAATATGTAACTTATTTATAGTTTCATTAATTGATGAGCATTGAGTTGATGAATTTTATCCTTAATTTCCATTTAATCCTTAAAAAAGAACCATTTTTTGAATAGAAATATTCCCATACAAATTTCAAATACTTCCTCAATTATCTTTGCTGTGCGATTTTCGATGCGTAAATGAAGTATTTCGAAATCAATGAAATTTCGAAAAGAATAACATGTTGTGTTAGATGCAAAGAAACTCATTGACCGGATCACGACGATAGCTATTTCTGGCCTCCGATCATGCACAATTATTTATAAACTTACACAATCCAGGAATCTACTACTTACATACATACACACACATTTCTCTTAATTGCAAACAAAATGTGAACTTTGCCATTGTTTGTTAAACATTCTGCCGACCTTGCAGCATCAACATCATCGAAAATTGGAAAATCGATTCCAGTTTATACATACGAAATGTTATTGTTATTACTTATTTATACGTGATTTAAGTGCTAGACTGTAATAAAATTATCTATTATTAAAGTGCAAATATCAACAACTTTAATTGAATTTAATGAAAATGCAGACATCTTTGGAAAATACATAAATTTATCTACATGTTGTGCATTTAAACGACTTTTGTTCAACAATTTCAACCCAAAATAGAGTTAATTATGTGTTGGAACAAATTCTAAAAAAATTGAGAAAATACATATACTTTTAATAAGAAATATGAAAACATTAACATTGATTTTTATTTATTTTTAATAAGAATTACAATGTTTTACGAAATATGAAGTAATTATCAATTATATGTTATACAACTTCCACCAATTTTTAGAAGAATTATCAAACCAAACGAAAACTAATAATGAGTATTGATATGTATATTAATTATATAAGAAAAATATAGATTTTAAGAACGAATTTTTGAATTTGAATAAAGATTAATTTCAAATCTAAAATATAGATAATATTCATGTTTCGTTCACATAAAATTACTAAGAAATATGAACTAATCAACTACGTTTCTTTTTATCAAATTCGTAGAAGTTTCAGCATTGTATATGTTCATTAATTATATAAGAAATATTTTGATTTTTTAAACCAATTAATTAGTAATAATTACTTCACATTTGTATAAGTATTCTCTGCAAAATCTTAATATAATTTAGTAACCAGACAATAATAAACATTCAATTTGTGAAAACAACTATAAAATTGTTGATTATGTAACTCATAATACAATTTATGTATAATAGTTAGAAGTATAATAAAAAAAACTTTACATCCGTGTATAGTTTTTTTTTCCTCTATAATTTTATAATTATTAACGTTTCATTCTCAGAATTAAAGTACTAAAGAAGTGAAGAGAAACGCTAAAAGATTCGAGTAAATGAGGAGAAACTATTACACTTCCACTGTATTTGCTTCTCTCTTTTCCTTAAGAGAAACATAAATCAATCGCGTAAAACTGAGCGATAAAAACATGTGTTTATGCGTGCTCTGTATATGTGTCAACATATGTGCATGCACCAAACAACTTCAAACAGTAATAATCCAAAGTTCATTACGTGAAACCAAGAAAAATAATAGTCGAACATTATTGATTGACAACATCGCAATCCGCTCGTTTCTTACATTAACATCACATATTTATTCTTTTTGCAATCGAGCTGCAGTATTACGTTTATCTAACGGCCAATTAGCAATACGGAAAAATGTTGTTGTTTGCAATCAACACCATTAAATTCGGATATTTTGTTGTTGTTTGCTTTCATAAATCCTTGACGAATTACGTCGATTCTATTAAAGTGCACTTTGATTCGACAAGTGCTTTCTTTGTTCTAATTAGCAGTTTCGAATGGAAACAATGACCCAAGTGCGTGTGTGTCATCTTTGGGAACAAATGAAACGTCCCTTGATTACGATTCGTGAGAAATTCGATGGGTTTATTGATCTCGAATTTCGGATTTTCATGCATGTGTCGTTATTTGTTTGTTTATTATTACGTGTTAAACAAACAAGGAAAATCACTCGGATTTGATCGTTTGAACTTCTTCCCCATTAAACGATACACACGCATTATCAACGTTGCTCCAACATGTTTATGTTATGTTCGCACAACAACGAGAATGAATGTTTTGTTCTGTCGTTGCGTTAAAACACTGATTATTATTCCACTGCATTCACTAGATTCCCTATACACAATTTTACATTATTTACAACAATTCATCATTCTTAAATGAAGGGTTTCCAGATTTCTTTGGTAGTCAAACCAGGATAAATCAGAACTCAATTTAAAAATTGAGTATGTAAAATATATACAATCTGTGCTGACATTTTTGCATGGGAAATAGATTTTTTTGAGAAAAGAAACCGAAATAATTTCACGACTATCCCAAAAAATCTATCTCAGACAATGAGACTCGATACTCAAAATTTGATCAATTCCTATCCTATTGAAACAACCCCTCTTAAACATATTTTTTAAAATAAATTAAGAAATATGATTTTGATGAATTACTAACCTAAATATTGAATAAATAGCCGATTTATCATAATCTTTCCGTTTAGCAACTAGGAGTTTTTCCAAAATTTGTATATATTTTCTTAAAACAACACCTAAATAATTTCAATTCAAGTGACATTTTATTTCAACTGTTTTTTTTTCTGCATATATTTGTTTTCTTTATTTACGTAATTCGTAAATCAAGTTACAAAGATGCTGTTTAACGCCATAAAAACAATTGTCACTTTACAAATAATTACAGTGAATTATAGTCATTTCCCAATTAAACGCCGTGTTTGTTAGCACGTAATTACAATAACAAAGTTATCGAAGAGTACAGGAAAGACGGTAAGTTAATTAAAACAAGTTAATTAATTAAGATTCGCGTAATTTTCGCATTAATAGCATTTCTTAAGAAATATGTATACATTTTTTGTAAATAATTTACAAAAATCATTCTTAATTCATAGAAACATTTGAACGGAAATTTTATATTCGTAATAAATTTATTCTGTTAATTTGTAAAACGCCATAAAATAATGACATGTTTAATGATATTTCATATAGGCAACATAATTGACACGTCATGTATGAATATTATATAAATATAATAATGACGCTTTTTTTATATATATTTGAACAAAATCAAACTTTCATTTTATACTTTTAAAAAATAATCTTCTATACATTTGAATATATATATATATATACTATATATTTAAGATTTCTTCAATAACTTAGCAATTAAGTAATTAACCTTGCTTCATTATTTCTTGTAAATTACTTAAGTGAAAAACGTCGTAAATCAATGTATACTACCATATGTTTATAATTGGTTTTTTAGTTTTAAATTGCATTTTTTTTTGCATTGAATAATACTGTGATATTATAAAAACAAAACACAATTGTTACCACCTCTACAAACGGCTATAGACCATAGGTCTACCTGTAATATTCTATTAACATATATTTTAAAATTATATAGATAAACTTCATGTTTAAACGTAATTCCATACACAAAATTATTGCATTTAAAACATTATAAAGTTGATAATAACTTGTTTCTAAATCAACATTTGTATGAATTTAAAACATCTATCATATGATTTAAGCAAGTTTATTCTTTTTCGACAAGAACTCCTATAATTCTGTCTTCTTTTCAATTGCAAACAAATTTTATAAATCTCCATCATCCACTTCTACAGTCAAGCCATTTGCTATAGTTTTCTTCTCAAAGTCCAGTTAAGCAGTGATTTTTTTTTCTAAGAACAATCCATAATTTCAATTGCTATTTTTTTCAGAAAAGACAGATTGTCGGTTTTTGTCCTTAGATTGCTATCTTTTGTTGGCTTGAAAATGTTAAGTTCGTTGTTAGAGGTAACTTTAATTGAACTTACTATATACAAATGAAGTAAACATTTAGATCAGTCTTATGTTATATGCAACCAAACTCACTTGTGTAATATCAATATTAATTGATTTAAAATTTAGGGATCTCTTTAAATTATTAGTAAATAATATAATTATTTAAATCATACATGCTACTGAAGTTAATCAAGTAATGTTATTGCTTTTTTAATTAAATTATATAATTTTAAAGATTCAAATAAAATAATCTTGATAAGATCATTCTAAATCATTTCTCAAAATATTGCGAAATAAATATTATTACAATTAGAAAAAGGACACACGAGAAATCTTGAGGCTACCCAAAATTAGATAAATTTTGTAATTAACAACATATATATTTTAAATCATCTATTAATAAGTATCCAGCGAATATTCTAATAATAATGAAGCCCTGTAATTGGTGATCATTTTTATTTGTTTTTAGTCGTAATTAACAATGAATGTAATCATTCTTAATGTGTTGTTAAGATTAATTATTTTGAGATGAATATATTTTTAGAGAATTTCTTGGTATACCTAACTTATAATCAACAAAAAATCTTTAGAAAATGTTGATTTATATTTTTTTAGTGAAGATATTATTGATTAATCACATCAGTAAAGAATCACAATTCTACAAGATTGTTTGTAATGGATTTTGTAACTGATTTATGCGCTGAAATGTATTAAATATATATAAATTCCATCAGTTACTACTTTATAAATATTGGCAATAAGCGCGATTAGTATTCACGTTAGTTAAACAACGCATTAAATTGTTCTAAAAAGGTCTTGGTTTGTTTACACTGTTGCGGAGTAATGTTTGTAATATAACGTGACGGAATGTTTGCTAATAAGTAAGCAAACTAATTATTTCTTCATATTCATAATGGTTTTAAGTGGAATTACTTGTACATTTTATGGTCTTGAGAAAGGAATAGTAAAGAGCGGTAAATGAAACGCAAATAGATATAAATTATATTATTATATAAGTTACTAATTCGTAAATAATTTGTATATATAAAATTTTATTTTTCATTTTCTTCTCGATAATGTCGATGAACTTCATTTCATCACAGTTACGCATATTGCGTTAAACAGATTTAGAAAAATATAAAAGTTGTCTTGGTATGAATCCAATTATATCACTTTCTAAAAGAGAATATCACCTTTTACACATCCCAAGAACAATCACCAATTATTGTTGAAAGTGAAAGTCATTTTCAAAAGACCAAACTTAATAAACTTGTATAAATTACCAGTGCAAACATTAGAAATATTCTATTTTTACAGATATTTAAATAAATATAATAATTATAATACATAGTCAGGTTGTATCATTATTTTGGTAACCTTCTGATCATAGCTATATACGTTACTATCCTTAAGGCAACGTAAATTGCGATCAAAGGAGAAAAGTCCGTCCAAAAACTGTTGTCCTTAATGTCCATTTCTTTTAGGAACGAAGCTCCAGTCGTGTAATAGCAGAACTCATCGTCGGGACATTCCAACTTCTTCCTGCTGTAACCGTAGATGGCCACATTCATTCCGGACACTGCGTACCTCAAATAAGACAAGTACGATAAGATGTGGAAAGCTGACGGTATGTCTTTTACAAGTAAACCAAAGCCACTCAGCAACATTAAGGGCATATGGATATACGATCCAGTGAAAACTCCACTCTGAAAGGAAAACAGCTTGTGAGTTCTAACTATTATTTTAAGCTGAATGTGTATAGCTTACTCTAAGATTTAAGCAAGTACCGATTAGTAAACCAACACTTTGAGCGATTAGCCCAACCATAACACCAAAAGATAATATCATGAGAACCCTGTGCGTTTCCATGGGTTGCGAAGTGAAATATAGTATACAGTAATTAGCCACTGACGTCGATAATATCTACGAAACTATAAGTTGTCAATTGTCCATATTTTCATATATTCAATACATACAGTGATAGGTAAATCCAATATCGTTATTATAATGTAATAACTCCTTAATCGAAAGTATCTGTTGAAGTGTTCTTTTTGAAGTATACCAATTTCAGTAGGGACTAAAATAGAGTATAATTAATTAAAGCTTTAACAAAAAAAGTAATTAATCTACTTACAAACTAAAATTGTCAACATTATACCACACAAGACCAAGTTTATGATAATACAAAGTATGAGATTGTAATTGAACCAAATTTTGGATGCGTTTTCACCTAAATTCCAATATATGATGCTAATCATGAATGCATTTACTATCGTCCCGAATATACGTAGGTAGGTTAACGACTGGAAAACATAATTGGTAATTCGAGTTTACTTTTAATCATTATGTTTGACATACCAAATTCCTGGAGAGTTTAACTAATTCCCTACGAAATAGAGTCTTCATTTCGTACATGTTGCTGTGAGGAAATATATCACCCGAAAGTGGTTGGTATACACCTGAAACCAAATAACTTCAGTAAGCAATTCAAGGTTGCTAATTGCAATTTACCGTTTGATATGTCTTCAATGTACTTGTTCATGTAGCTTTGATTCCCTCCGTTTTCCGAATACTTAATCATCATGTCGATTTTGTCAGATCCGAACTCGCCGTTCGCCAACTCCAGAACTGTAATAAGATTAAGTCATAATTTATAAAATTTTATTATTATTATTATCATTAAAATGTAAAAATCATTATAGATGAGTTCACACATGTTTTTAGTAAAATCGTTAATAAATTACATAATTAATATAAAATGTAGTTAAGAAAACTTACCATAATCTGCAGGATTGTGGAATATATTGCACGGTATTCCTATATCTTCCAAGAACTTTAATATATTTTCCGATCCACCTTGATACAGGCATCTGCCTTCAGCTAGAATATAGACATGATCGAATTGCTTAAAGATGATTGCTGAAGGTTGGTGTATCGTGCAAACTACAGTTTTCCCTTTATGAGCTAGGTCTTTCAAGTTTTCGATGCACTGGCCGCTCGTAAAACTATCCAAACCTCTGTAAAATGGGAAATAAAGAAATTAGACATGCAAGATTTTCAACGATGTGTCAATGTTACGTTGTTGGTTCGTCCAGGAACATTACCATTGGATCACTGATCAACTCTAAAGCAACAGACAGTCTCTTCTTCTGTCCGCCGGATATTTTAGAGGTTTGCGTGTCTTTGATTTCTGATAAGCTATACGTATCTAAAATACTATCAATCTAAACAAAACAAATTGCTTAGTATGTGGATTAATTTCACGTGCTTTCGTTTGGATTATACCATTTTGTTTTTGGCTTTTGCGTCAACGGTGTCGCCAAGCTTCAAATCTGCAGCGAATTTCATGTTCTCTTCCACCGTCAGCAAATCGTGCAGATCGTTGTCCTGCGGTATGTAGCTGCACCTCTTCCTGAACCAATCCATGTTATTGTGTTTGCCGTTTATGAGAATGTCGCCCTTCATGCCCGAAGTTTTGAATCCACTGAGGGCATTAAGGAGGGTGGATTTTCCAGCACCCGAAGGTCCCAGGATTCCTATCAACGAACCCGATGCGAATGTTCCGCCGATTCCATGGATAATCTCTTTGGTTTCTGAAAGTAAAAACAGTTTTTAATCGATTATTAATGAAATTGGAGCGGATTTAATAATCTAAAATTGCAATTGCTTTCTTATAAGTTCAGAATGCGATTGCCATTTACTCTTTACTTTAAAAGTGTAATTATATCAATTTAAAAAAAATCGATGAAACGTAAACAACTGGTCCGGACAGAACAGCTTGTAATAATTTTAAAGGTAATTTTATATTTTGTTATAAAGGTCACTTAAAAAAACAACATTCTCTTGAAGTTTTAGTTAATTAATGTATGTTTTATTCCATATAGTAAAAATTTAGATAAATTGGTACAAAAAAGAAATATTGCTATATAGTAAAACAAAATACATTAACAAATGCTTATTTCTATGTAATTCCATAAGTTAAGTACAAACTTGATAACAGGATTTATTTTTTATATACATTACAATTTGGTTTGGCAATTACTTTGTAATTATACAAAAAATCATTTGTTCTGAATTATCAATAATTTTTAATGATTCAGAATTACATAATTATACATTCTTTAAAGTGTTTTTGAAAGTAAATGTAAAACACGTGTGTCTCGATGTTGCAATTGTTGAAGAAGCGTATTTTGCTACAAACGATGCAACAATTCGATTCAACTTCTTTGGCGAATTTAGTCGAAAATTTGGTATTCTTTGGCGAATTTTGTCGAAAATTTGCGATCTTGTCATAGTTTGCAGTCAAATTTTGAAATCTACTAAATAATTATGTTTAACTATATAAAAATAATAATTAAATTTAAATTATTAATAAATTTCAAAAAAAAAATGGATTCTTTTTGAAGGTTTGAAATAATTACAAGCAAAAATACTTTGCAAATGCTCTATGCATATTATTTAATTCGTTTTTAAGCAAATTTATTTTACAATCGAAGTATTTTTAAAATGCTAAGGTTGTGTTGCTTCCGCGTTTTTTTTTGCAATTCAATGCAGCAAAGAAAATGAAAACAAAAACAATATAATGATTGTTAAAGTATTGTTGCAATTTGCAATTTAGATCCGACGAGCAATGGAACCGTGCAAATGTCTGGTAGTTGCAAAGTTTTTGCACGTCTATTTTTGTCATAACTCTTGTATGATGTTTGTGTGTCTGCGCATTCGATTAGCATAATCAAGTGCTTGAAACTACGTGTGCGGTAAAGGAAAAGTCAAGTTAAAGAAAAGCAAATGTATCATTAATTGTTGATTATAAAACATTATATAAATTTAACGACTTTGAATTTCACTAAATTCAAGGACAAATAGATGATGAACGGTGGAATTGTCATAAAACCATGTCGAAACTTTACTTATAATGTTGAACTTTCACAT
Source organism: Nicrophorus orbicollis (assembly GCA_018845635.1). Taxonomy (NCBI): domain Eukaryota; kingdom Metazoa; phylum Arthropoda; class Insecta; order Coleoptera; family Silphidae; genus Nicrophorus; species Nicrophorus orbicollis. Next base: position 1,888,862 of record JAFMTC010000277.1, read on the forward strand.
AAGAATATAATTTAATTTCGTCTAACATTATTTGAAAAAATCAATAGAATGTTATTAAATTAATTACTTGTTAGTGAATATATTTGACTTGGATTCTTAATGAGTAAATCTCTAATATTTCTTGTATTTAGAAACTTGAAAAGGTTTGTAAATATAAAAAATAAATTGTATAAAGTATATTTATTCTCATAATTCTTCATTGAATATAACTTCTTTTCTGATGATACTGATTATTAACATTAATTATTTGTTGGTTAAAAACGTAATACAATAAAACAACAACAAAAATATATAATTCTGTAAATTTTATGAAATTAACTTCAATTAAAATTGAAGCCAACGTGATTTTTATAGTTCATTAATTAAGATAATTATTTCATTGATGTTGTAATTAAAAATTGCATAACATTTCTAGTAAATTGCTGTATTTTAAATCGAAAACAAGTTGATTTGGAGATACAAGTTGGGAGATATTAAATTGAGTGAAATTTTATTAGTTTCATTAATAATGATAATATTTATTATAAAATTGCAGTGTAAAAATATAGAAAATTAAATCAAAATAATGCAAAAATGAACGAACTCTCAGATAGGACGAAAAAGGACCCTCAGAAACAGACAAAACAAACGATATTTATATTACACTAAAAGTAATTAAACAAATCTAATTTGCAGAAGCTGAAAATCGGCTATTGACAGAAGTTAAATTAAATTAATTGAAACTGAAAACAACTTTACATATTAGTATAAATGTTTCTCTTAAAGTTGAGGTTGCAATTTTAGCATTGAGCATTGAATTTACTCGAAAAATTGTTCAAATATTAATAAATTTACATATTTTTTGTATTCTAATTATCAAAATAACATGCTTTTATTTACATATATATTAAATATTATTAGCACCAATAAAGGTGTTTAAATTAAATTAGTCTCTTAATAAAGTACGAGTATTTTCTAAAATGTTTGAATAAATTAAATTTGTTTTCTATAATTGTATGGTTGTTATAGTTATATATAAATATAATTATTGTGTTTTGGTTATCAGGAAGATTATATATTAAAAAAAACAAATAGAGTGTGACATTTGATAATGCTATAATTATATAATGTTATAATTATAATTGCAGAAGATAGACATACATTCAGTGATTCATAATTGAGAGAAAATGATTATGAATATAATTACAAATAATAATATTAATTTGTACCATAATTATTCATATGCTGTTACAACACCTATGAAGTTTGATAATTTAAAAAAAACGTATTTTTTATGATGAATAATTGAATCTAATTTCATATTTGAACAATTAATATGTTTTTTGTAACGATAAAAAATGACAAAAGAAATAAATATGTGTGCAATCATTTATTTCTGCACAAATCAGCAATAAAAAAATGTGTCGCAGGTGTTTACGAAATTGAACATGTGCTATAAAAATTATGTAGTTTTGCACATTCGGCACTTTCCTCATTTATTACCGAGAATGCACTTTCGACGGAAATTAATTAGCGCGCCTTGCGTAATCGAGTCGTGGCAATTCTTTCATTTTATTTTTGGGAGAAAGCTTTTTCTTATAAACAACAACAAAAACATTAAACAAAAAATGTATGTTAAAAGTCAAGTAACTTAATCTGCTTTTGGTATAATTAAATTACTGTTTTTGATTTTGTCATTTATTTGTTAACAATGACGTATTGTTTGCTTTGTATATTAAGTAAATTAATTGTATATATCGTACATTCTAATTCGATATGCATTTCACATATGCACCCACAGATAAGAGTTATCACCAAAAGATGCAGAGTAGACGAATTGCAACTCAGACTGACTCTGGTCAACAAACATATTCTAATAGGATACGAAAGATCAACAACTTAAGAATAATTAACTCTTTACCGAATAATAACATAGTCCTTAACAGAATAAACATCACCAATTAGTTAACCTATTCTTTTAGGGTATACGAGATAATAATCTTAGGTGTTATCAGCTTAGATCATAGTTAAAGTGTTTATACTATACAATGAAGAATGTAAGTGAAAACTTAGTCAGTTCTTGTTAATATGTCACTCAGAAATGCTTTTATGGAGTGTGTATGCAATCTAATGCAAGAAATTAGAACTAATTTTTAAACAATCAATATCTTTCGAAATAAGTTTTAAATTTATAGAATTTGATATGTTTCAGTATAATATTTAGTTAGATTTAAAGTCAAAGAAAATGAAGATATTAAAAGACATAAAAAAGGTACTTAAATGATATTGAAAACGTTTCTTCTTAGTGGGAACATTTCCAATTTCAATAATTAGTACATTCTGCATTGGTAAATGTTATACTTAGACACCTAAAGTACATATATCATATGAGAATAATTTGCGTTAAATTGATTATTTAAAAGTCGAAAGGGGGCAGTCATGGCAAGAAAAAGGAAAAAAATCCAGGGTTTCCCAAACTATGTGGTCAAACATAGTTCAAATCCCGCGAAAAATTAATTGGTGTTGCATGAAAATCCGGAATTAAATAATTAGTAAATAAATAATTAATGTTTTTTTTTTAAATTTTCTACAATCTTGTTTGTTATAACTACAAAAAAACAACGTGAAAGGAAATGTTTGTTTTAATTAACAAAAGAGGCTAGGAAAGCATTTATAACCTAATATTTGTTAATCGTTAAGAAAACGAAAGTACTCCTAAGTGATTTTTTGACATGCTTTTTTTTTCTTCATTAATCGGACTGTTATGTAACATTTGAAATATTTGAACTATTATTCAACTTTTTATATATGCAAATTAAAACAAACATTTGATTTATGAATATAAACGATTCTCATCGCTGCAAATTTTAATGATTAAATCAATATTTCCTTACATTAAATATGTAATTATAATCATTGACGCATATCGATATGACGGAGTTATTTCATATTACTTTCATCATTTCCTTAAGGTTACTTAAAATTTAAGCAATTTACTGCTTTCAAGGACCAAAAGGTAGTTGACCTTAGTACATCAGCTCAAAGCTTAGTAAATGACTAAATTTACCCTTCGCTATTATTTATGATGATATAATTTATTAATTTTAATACGCAGCAGTCGTTTGAAGGAATTAGTTCGTAAACAACCGATCGATTTGTTTGTATTTTCAATTCTAAACCATACGTAAATCTGTTTCTCGGAACATCTATCTAAAGTGAACAAAAATCTATTCAAAACAGATTTGTTTTTACATTTTCATATTACCGGATTTATAATTTTCATATTCGTTTTGTAATTTGAATTGATTTTATAGTGTATTTGCATAATCAACTAATTCGAAAATAAAATTGCATAACTTGTTATTGCTTTGGTATTTTATTACATTTTTAAATTATTGATATGCAAATTGTTAATTATTATTATTACGTCTTGTATCTTGAATAAGAAATCTGAACTCATAACAATAATAGCAACATTGCAGAGGAAATAGTTGCAATTCAACGTCAAGAAATTCTATTAGGTGAAAGTTCACAAGAATCTAAAGAGAACGATTCCAAGTTTTGAGAAATTATTACACAATCTTCTTAGAAAAAATCGGCAATAAGAGTTACTTTTTAATGAATGAAGGCTAATATTTATACGTAACAAAAATAAAAGGGGATACCAGTTGGGCTTTTGGATGTTTCCTCAAAGTTATAAAGTTTCTTATATTCATTTTAACTTTGTTTTGTTTAAGGATTTGCTTAACGTATTTTCAGAAATTCATGTATTGGATTCACGTAAGTGGTCACAATAATATGCAGAATATTTATATAAAATAAGAAATTATGAAAAGTACATTATGATAAACATGTTAAGAAAGATCTGTACAACATCGTAATGAGGTTTGATTATCCAAATCTGATGGTTTTCTCGATGGTTGTACACATTTTTAATTATAAATATTATCAATATATTCATTAATTGAAGAAAGCTGTTAATTACTACAATTACATGTAAAAAATCAATTCTGCACGTTTAATTCATAAATGTACGTTATTAAAAACAATTATGCCATTTCAAATAGAACATAAATCAATTATTTGATTTTTCTTCTATTAAACGAAAATGCTTTTATAATGTACAAAAAAAAAATGTTTCACTCAACATGCAATTATGTTGAAAGGTTTAATTTTAATGAGACTGACGATAGTTTGTTGTTTCATTTAATTATATGAATTCGTGATTTGGAAAAATGTTGGACTTTTTTTTAAATTTATGCAATATTCTTGAGTTTTGAAACGGTTCTTATGGTATGTAATATACAAGAGGACAATCGCCAGTAATCGATTCGCATTCCAGATAGAACACAGGTTTTTCACGGTATTTTCTGTGCTTCTGGACCAAAACTATAAATTCATCAACTAATCAACTAATCCCTTGAAGACTGGTTTTTGTCTTCAACGGACAAGTTGTCAATGTGCAACGGATCCGAATAGATAAATTGTAAATATCGTTGCAAAAAGACACACCCAAAAAAATGTTATACTAAAAAAATATGAACGTAAAGGAAAAACTTTTTACAAATGAAAATACACTGGAAACTGGTTATCGAACAATTTTTATAAATAATTTGTAATTGTTCTTGTTTAACAAGTGAAACCTTTCTCGTCATTTACTACTACTTTGTTAAATTGAGATATTGTAAAAATGATTTGTTGCGTGAAAATTTTTTGTTTTTTTAGTTGTGTTAGGAAGCCGAGTGCTGGATTCTATTTACAATAAAGAAAAGTACAGGTGTGTTCGTTATTTTGTTTGTAAACCGAGAATTGAATTATTCGGAAAGCGAGGTATTATAAATGGATAGACATTCTATAAGTTCCACGCAAAAAATTAAACAAAGAAAGTTATATAAAAGCAATATAGTTATATAATAATAAATAATGTAAACTGGTTATATTTTTTTAAATTTTCAATCTATTACTAAAAAAAAAATATTCATACAATCATATACATATAGACCTATGTCTATGCTGCAATAGCGTTACATTATATTTTTCTTTTCTTTGTTACCTTTATTACCATTGTATTGAGTTTACATTTTTTTGCAGGTTTCGTTGCAATAAATGTTATTATTATAGATTAAATCCCGAAAATCATAATCCCGACAGTATTTTTCTTCTTTTCTCTCCAATAATAAATCTTCATATTTGGAGCTTAGATTCTCTACAACGAGAATATTATAGATTTTATAAACAATTCAACGCTCGAATTTAATTTTTGTGGAATAGAATCTAATTATGTAAATAAATATTCCGTTCATTCTGATCTCTGTTTTTCTATTCGATTGTGGTGAATGAATGAACACCCACTCGCTAATGGTGCTTCGACAATGTATTATTCATAGTCATATAGACGGATTCCATGCCAAGTCCATATAGCTCTCATCAAATTCATCAAACCACATTTCTTCATCTCGCTTAACTCCTCAATTGCCACGAACACGTGGCTTTAAGCGGTTGTTACAACATTTTTGCGCTTCAAACATGTTCTGGATTTAGAGACTTTCGGTAAAATAGTGTCGTGATATCGATACAGTCGCGTTTACGGTTGTCGGTATATCGATACAGTGGGGATATCAATACTGTCGGGATTTTGATACTGTCGTTACTATGATTTTCGGGATTTCGAATTCGGGATTTCCATTTGCAGGATTCTGAGCGGGATCTAATTTAAATATAGAAAAAATGTTTTTTTTTAAACTTTTAATTGGTATAGAAAGATGAGAAATGGTCAGTTTTTATTGTAGGAATTCAATTGAAAATATTAAAAAAATATGTAGTAGATGTAAATCGATAGATTTTTAATTAAATTGAGGTCTCATTAAAGCGTGATTATACTAATAATTCCATATAATATCTAAAAAATACGTATACAGCTGTTGTGTGCCATAAATGGAATGTGTTTTTTTTATTTTGTTCGAGAACTGAGGTATCATTTTAAGAATAGCACATAACATAATTAAATACGCATGTTGCGTAACATAAATAGAAGATTTATTTGTTATTTTGTTCGGAATCCGAGGCGTTATTAAAGCAAGGTCATAGTACGAATTCCATTTAGAACATAAAAATACGCATGTTTCGTGTCCGAATGATTTATGAAGATTATTAATAGTTCTTATTAAATATTAAATTGTTAGTGTTCATCACTTCAATCTCGCATTTATTTGTTGAATGATGTGCACATTCTTCATCTATTTAACATAATAAATCTCACAAATTTGTTTACTCGTTTAAATTTAAACAGAAAATTTGAATGCAATTAGAATTTACATGCAATAACAATTACACATATCAAACTATTTTCATAGCAGTATTTACTATACCGTTATCTAAATGTGTAATAAAAGCACTGTACATGTTGAAATTACAAGATTATTATTTACGTTTTGATAAAGTCATATCAAAATTCACTACGTTTACGATAATTTCCTCCACTAATTGAACTAAACTTTCTATTTTCTCCTGAGCAGTTTCATGCACAACATAGGATGTAATCAGTGTATTAACATATATATATTTCTTTATTTTGAATTCCCAACTTGATTTAAATCAACTTTTCTTTCCTTTGATTAGCAAAATACGAAATATTTGTAATTAATTAATTGATGAATTATTTTACTTTTTTATATATGAAAATTTAAATAGTTTGTTAGATCAAAAATAGTAAATGCAAATGTAAATGCAAATATTTTGGAATATTTTTTTTAATAGCAATTAATTTGTATTCAATTTATTTTTTCTTCCATAGAAATGTTATACTATTATTTTATTCTAATAATTTATATATATATTATTACAAAAAAAATGCATAAAAACATATCCATGACATATTTTATAATGACAATCTTTTTGTCCTAATTCCAACAACAATATTTACAAACGTTTACTACTTATGCAGCAGTTCTCTTTTACTGAATGAACGAAACTTTCTATTTTCTCCGCCGAAGCAGAAAGTTTTGAGCTAAACCGCAGATGTACTCATTTTATGACCATGTTCTTTCCTACTTGTAAATCCGTACTAGTTTTAATTTTTACCGCTGTTTTGCAACAAGATTCAGATCAAGACGATAATATCATCAGTAATCTATTTCAGTTTGTCCATGACATTATTAAATTTGATTCGGTGTATCAATTTAATCGCAATATTTGTACCTTTTGAAATTACGATTTTTCTGGTTTCTTAATCTTCTTAACTCAATTTAAGATTGAAAATTACCATCAACACAAAAATGCATTAGGATCAAATAATTGCAATATTTCTACACTTTGTAAATATGATTTTTCTTTTCTGATTTCTTAATCTTCTTTGTTATTGAAATTATGAATAAACTCTATAAATTTAACAATAAGTTAACTCAATTTAATATTGAAAATTACCATCAACACAAAAATGTATGAGGATCAAATAATTGCAAGATTTGTATACTTTGCAATAACGATTTTGCTTTTCTGATTTCTTAATCTTCTTTGTTGTTGAAATTATGAATAAACTTTATAAATTTAACAATAAGTTAGCTCAATTTAATATTTTACATTTTGTAAATACGATTTTTCTTTCATTGTTGAAATCACAAATAGATTCTATAAAAATCTAAATTAAATTCTTGGAAACGAAATTAGATATTGCGAATATAAACACAAAAGTGAATATGATTCAAATTGATTGAAATATTTGTAATATTTAAGAAAATAGTTAGTTTTTTCGTCGTAGAATGAATAAATGTTAAAATTAATTTATTAATTAAAATTTTTATGAACAAAAATATATTTTATTGTATTCAATTTATTTATTTTGTAGTTTTTGTTGCAACAAAATTTCATATAATTACTATTGATGTAAATTGAACATTTCCAATATTTGTAACTATGATTACTCGAATAATTTTTATTAATTATATTTCAATTAATATTTATATCACAAAAATGATTAGTAATGCATAAATAACACTTTTTTTTACAAAATATATATTGATATAATTGCAACATTCGTGTAGATATTAAAAAAGTGTAATTTAATATTATTAAATCATTGCCTCGAAATTAAATATTGCATTGCAAATTTTTTGTTAAATGAAATGAAACAATGTATTATTTTCTATCGTTAATTCTACAAATCACGGACTTTTTTCATATTTCAAGAATGTTTACGTGCTCTATCTCGTTTTTATTTTAAGTTGATTGAAACAATTCATTATCGGAACGATAAATTCTCGGAGTTGAAGAGATATTTTATATATTTAGCATTTCTTATTTCCTCTGCTGTTACTTTTTCAGTAATTAATTACAATTAATTAGTGAAAAACTGAAGCTTTAACGTTAATAATAATATATATTGCAATAATGACTACATAAAATATTAACTTACTGCAATAGTAATTAAGAAATACAAAGAAAAATCAAATATAATGCTATTGATGAAAAGGGCTATAGACTAGATAACCTGCTCGGAATCTGAAATTTCATTACTGATTTCATCGTATTTCTTTCAAGTTTATTTTGAAACAAAGTTTGATTGTGTTATTGAATGTGTAACTGTAGAAACTTTGATTTTTAGATGTCAAATTTGTACTCACTAGTCTTTCCTGTTTTCACGGAAACTGTCAGATTGGAAAAGTCTATGGTAACTCCACTGTTGTTGCTAGATCCAATCATCTTGTTGTTGGATTATTATTGTTTTGTTATAAATAAAACACTCAAGCTTTTCAACGCATTCACGATCCACTGTGGACTGATTGCACGCTTTGTGTGCGCGCAAAGTAATCGGCAAGTTCGAGGTATACCTCTCTTAAAATACGCATTGCCGGCTGCGTCCGTTCCCCACCACGGTGGTATCTAGTGGGTGGATATGGTTCAGTCCTAATCGATCTATGCTATTTTCAAGGTGTTTTTTTTATACCTGCTTTTTTTGTTAGATATCTTTTCTATTGTCTGCTTGTATACACCACAGAGGTTGAATTACAATAAGGATTCACCTGCAACCCTGACGCGTCTAAAGGAACTAAATCCTTGAAGCCCTATCCTTTCTACGATTTCATCACATAGAGAACAAAAAATCTTATTATTTGTAAATTACAATATGAATATATATGACGGTCACGAGACGAAGATGTCCGTACTGACCGGCGGGTGTGAAACAAGAGAGGAAGATTATTCCGGGTTCGTCTCTTTTATATGGTTCTTGGGGTCGTAAAACTCAAGCCTCTTATTTCCTTATCCAAAACATCTGTTTACTATTTGGGTGGACATGAGCGCCACAGTAGACTTTGCAATTGTACATAATAAGCTGGAGATAAGAAAAGTCTTATCAAATTGCGAAATTGGATAAAATTTCTATAATAATCAGCGTTTTTTTTTTCATTAACCTCTTTAACGTATATATTCGTTGTGGAAAAATCACAGTAGTACACGCATACCGCGCTTTACGGCCTAGATACGTTCCACGAAACTTGGCCGCAAAGCGAAAAGCCGTACAAGGAATCAATTATTGCGCTTGCGCTAGATTGGCAACATGTAGATGCCGTTTTTGCCGTTATAGCGAAACATTTTAGGCCGTAAATCGAAAATGTGCCTTATTTGAAGAGGGCCGTTATAGCGAAATGCCGTATAAAGAGCGGCCGTATAGAGAGGTATGGGTGTATTACAAATTTGTAAATTTGTTAAACAAATAATCGTTGGGGTGATGCTGTTAAAGAGGTTAATCTCATTTAAGATGTATGTATTTGTTACGCGGTTTTCCTCTCAAACGACCATCAACCAATGCACATAATATGATTATGAAATAATATCTAATATTTTTATAAATTGTTACTGGAATTAGTAAAATTTGACACCAATATCCTTGACATCAAATATCATGTTCGAAATCAGAAGTTTTGTGCAAAATGAGAAACCAAGCGCTTTCATTGATATTTTGTATGCAACATCTTTCAAATCAGCAAACAATAAAAACGTAGTAATACGTCACCGACCAGGAAAGAGTTATCATTAGAAAACTTAAACTTCCTAATCAATGGAATTAACAAATGTAAATGACCTTTTTATATTATTTTTAAACATTATTGAATTCCCAATCAAATTTTATCTACTGCGATTATTTATATCTAGTCATTAGATTTGGAAAATAAGAATGCCAAAATTAACTAAGAATAAATTCAAATATAATTGGTTCATTAATGATAATATAAACGTTTACCTGAATATAAAATTACGCTACATAAAATTACATTGAATATAAAAATACGATTAACTAAGAATCATGCATTCAAAATGTACTTTGCTTATGGTGAACTACAAAATATTTGCAAATTGCAATAAATAAATGTGAAATTTTAAATATGTTTACTGTTACAAAAAAAGAAAGATGCATATTTTTCGCCTTGTAATTCATAATTTTAATCAAAATACACATGGAAATATGTTTATTGTTGTATATTTTTATATTGCATGAAGTTATCAATTTATTGGTTAAAATTACAAAACGAAATGTTTTTGAGAGTTTTGAACTGTAATACAAACTAATGGAAGATATGAGTGATATTTTGTTATGAATTCTATAAATATTGATTTATTGCGATTGTTTACCTTATTTCAAATGTATTCATTCATTAGCTGAGGAAGAAAGTGCAGACAAGTTCGTTGCATTTTACTAAATACGAATTTACAATGGCAATCAGAATGTAGAATTAAATAACAATAACAGCATTGACATATTTGATAAGAAGTGCAAAGATCGATTTCCATGGGAATCACGAGAAAATCTGTTTTGTTTAAACTTTATATAATAGTCCATGTAATTTAGGTCAACGTTTCCAAAAATCATTTGTACGAAATTTGAGCTGAATACACATTGTTTTAACAATGTAATTTAAACTGCGTTTTAAGAAAACTAAATGATTGAAATAGTGTATTTCTTCAGATTCAGAATACATGTTGATGCTTCAATCAGTGCGTATAAATTAGTATACATACAGTGGTACCTCGACATACGAGTTTAATTCGTATGTCGTATGTCAAATTGCTCGTATCTTAAATCAATTTTCACAGTGTACAGTGTAGTGTTTGATTCCTCGTATCTCAAATCTTGCTCTCATCTCAAAGCAAAATATCGCTCCCTGGGCGGCTCGTATCTCAAAACACTCGTATATCGAGGTATTGTTTCTCCCTTTATATAGCCGAATCTCTTTTTGTATTGCTTATTTTTATGTGTGTAGAACCTCGATTTGTCCGGTATCAAATAATATCACTATGCGATTCAAAATTGAATATTTTAATGCTATATCTACAAATAAAATGGTAATTAGTAATAAGAAATCAATAAGAATAATTTCGAAACTACACATTTTTTAGAACATATATAAAATAGGTGTTGATAAAAATAAGGAACCGAAGATGTCGAAACAATAAAAACCAGGTTTTTGTATTACGAAATTAAATTGCTTTGTATTTGCATCAACAGTTTTAAAGATATTTGCATATTTAGTAGATATTTCCCAATTCCAAATGCATCGTATTCATTCTTCTTCAATCGTTTATTTGTACTATAAATTGTGAATGGCGTATGTAATAAGAACATTATAAAATTTATGGAAAACCGGAATAGAATTTAGATTTATTTAGTTGTTGTTAAACACATTTTTTTCATTTTAACTTAATTATAAAGTATAAGGAAATAAAATGGTGAAATTTAAAGTGAATTTTTGTCTGATATTGAAATTTTATCAAAAATACAAATTGCGATCATTATTGTAGATATAAATAAGTTGCTAATTGATAAACCTATGGAGGAAGATGAAATAATAAGAGTTTTTATGATTATTGGAAGATTATCATAAGATTGATAACGAAATGACTTCGCTTAATGAGAATTTATTAAAAATAGGGCTTCAATCTACTGATTGGAAAACCATAATCATACAAAAAAATATGCATTTTGCGGCTTAATTAATTACAGTTTTTTTTACGATGCCACTCTTTTAATTGCTCATTTACGCTGCATATTAAATCTTACACTTTTTGGAACGTGTAAAAAGCAGTATCAATGTACACAGTGTATAACAAGTTTGAGTGTATATGCATTTCAATAACAACTGCATTATAATTAAGTGTTTTTCAACTCATTATGCAACTTAAGAATGCATAACGCTTTCAAAATAATTTACTTCTTAAATAATTTACGATGAATATTTTTAAATCAAGCATTTTATTTGCATTATAGTTTGTTGATAAATTTTTGCTTACTTCGAAAAGTTGAAAATGAACGATGTTTGTATGAATTCAATTTGAAATTAATAAATTATTAAAATGAATTTGTGGAAAAAAAAAACAAAACAGGTATAATTGCTACTATGAATTTCTTCAATTTACTCTATGACCTCTAGTCTCTTGTTTATGTTGTTTTATAATCTCAAGAATTCAAGATCAAAAACAAAATCAAATGAAACACTTAACATTCGAATTTTAGTCTTATTTCTAGTTTGCCTTTAATATAAGAATTACAGTTTTTTCAGCTTTTATGAAGTTTTTTATCTGTTTAAAGTCGTATTTTAGACTTACTTGATGCACCATGCACAATAATCACAGTTCGTCATAATTGAAGTTGGAGCTTGACACTCTGTTAAAAGTTAAATTTTAGTTTTATTTTGATATAACATACATATAAGGATCACAGTTAGTAAGCATAGAATAACTGCATTTGTTTTCCATTAAAAGTCGTATTTTAGTCTCTTTTTATATACCATGAACAAAAAGATAACTTTTCTAACATTGAAAATAAAACATTTTTTGTCTTTATTAATTATTCATCTTTAATTAATTTTCTTTAGAATTGAAGCTAACACTTTTTATTCGCTGTTAGAATTCGAATTTTAGTCTTATTTTGATATACACAATGAAAACAGTTGTTCAGAATTGAAGATGAAACTTTTTATTTCTATTAATACATATTACTCGAGTTTCAGTCTTGTTATGTACTGTGAACACAATAATAACATTTATTGCAACAACAACTGCACTAAAAATTCAATAGAATAGCACTAAAGAAATACAGTTCTTCAGAATTACAGTTGGACTATTTTATTCTCTATTAAAAATCTAATTTTAGTCTTATTTTTGATATACCATAAACACATACTTTACAATTTTTCTGCATTGAAAATATCATATTTCATTTATACATATAATTTATTTATATTTTAACACTGGAATCACAGTTTTTCAGCATTGAACTTGGAACATTTTGTAATCTGTTATCAGTAGAATTTTAATCTTATATTAGCTATGACGTACGTACACTGACGACAATTCTTGGGCTTTAACGAAATCCATGAATGAAATTCATTAAGCAAAACATCGTTTTCAGAGGAAGTACAAATTTAAAAAAATCGATGTTGTTTAATGCTTCTTTATCTTCTCTATTTCTTACACCGAAACTTCTTTAATTTCATCATAATTTTCTTATTTTTCGTTGCTAACAACCTGATACAAATCTTCTACGGCAAAAAAACAAAATTTATGGATTCAATACATTATCTTTGCATTTATATTTTCGTTATCTGTTGATTATATAATAATTAGATGTTAAGTTGATTTTTAATGAATTAGTATTATACCTTAAATATTTTTATTAAAAGTCTTTAGACAGAAAAATGCAGATTATTAATTTTATTTATGACTGCTATAATATATTTACGTACAAACAAACAAAAAAAGCAACAACAAGTTTGGTTTATCCGCTGGTCAATGGACCTTTTATCTCAATTAATTCTTCGTTTTCTTCATTTTTAATTGTTTACTACGCTTTCATTTCATTTATTTTGATTCTTTTTTTGTAATCTAAGTCGGATTTTATAATCGTCTAGTCATTTAAGCACGATGTTTCACTTATTTTTAAGACAATCGACGATCATATTTTTGTGCGTTAATTACGATCAAAGTGCAATACGGAAAAGAGTGAAGATTGTAATATTTTTTCCTTACGGACAATTTTAATAGCATGTTTCTACTAAATGAATTTAAGGAAATAATTGTAGTAGAATTTATTTTTAATTGAGCCACGATTTATTATCGACATACACATGAAATAATACCCGTTCGCTAACGTATCTAAAAATATAACTAGTTTATATTTGATGATAATAATAAGCAATAATTTTATAAATTGATTCAAATATATAAATCAAACACGAAGAACGACACATACAAATTAAACTGTTATTATTTAAAAGCAATTATTTTCTAGTTAATGTTATTTACTACAAATTTTTTTTTAGTCTTTTTGTAACGATATTTGCTATCTATCCAAAACGAAAATTCAGCAAATCACCACGTCGTTACAGATACTTGTTCGAAACCGTTGCCCATTCATTTTGATGGCTGCAAATATTTGGAAGTGCCAGGGTTTGAACCCGGGACCCCAAATTTTGCGAACGACGACTCAAACCATTCGGCTATGAGCCTAATTTTTACTACAATAATAACATTTGTTGCAACAACAATTACATAAAATAAATTCAACACTATAAAAATGAGCAAATGCAAAATAAATCTATTGCCTCAAAGGGAATTAATTTATGGTTTTATAAATAATAGTAATCAGTAATAAAATATATATGATATAAAAATAATTATTCAAAAATAAATAGGTCTCGATTAGTCCGGGTAACTTCAATAACCCGGACTAATCGAGACTGAATACATACAAAAAATTGACTGACACATCACTGACAACAGAATCCAGAATCTCCTCCGGTACTTTTTTAATATTTACAGAATAAGATCCTTCTGTTTTGTTCCATTTCAAAGTGTTTGAGTTCAATTTATTAGAATTTCTAATTCCTTATTTGTATTTGTATTGATTTTAACTAGGAAATCCGTTTTGATATTTCCTCTGTTTGATGTTTTCCATTCAAAAAGAGGAAATAGCCAGCTATTCCCATGATTCAACCATAGTTTGCCTTGCAATAAGTTCTTTTGTTTTTAAACAATATTTATTGAAATAGATCGGTTATAGTTTTTTATTGTATTTGTTTTAATTTTTTTATGTTGTTGATTATGTATTTGTTATTTATTTCAACATTTTTAAGAATTCGGACTAGCCACATTATAAAGTAAATTAGTTAAAGTCCATTTTGACTTCAGAGTAATTAAATAAATCAAATATAATTGTATTAATCAATATTTAAAAAAATGAAATATTGACAATATTTATTAAAATAAAATTTTATTTACATGAATTTAAAAATTATTTGGACTTAAATGTATACAGCTTGATATACGATAACATATATCTTCTTAAAAAGTTAATAAAATGCAAAGAGATAAATAGTCGGATGTTATTTTAAATAAATAATATACACTTTTCATACATATCACGTATATTAACAGTGACAGTGAAGTGTTGTTACTTTACGCAAAGCAAACAAAAATATTTAAATGCAGATGAATGGTTTTTTTTTCTTACGTTGTAACAAGTTTTTAAAAAAATAATTGATAAATCACTGGGATTTCAGGTACGTAATTATGTCAATATTTGAACGTTGGGGGAATGTAAGTTGAAAGTTCGATGGTTTGGTTCAATATACAACCAAACATAACTTCGATAAACAATGTCTCTCAATAATATTTAAGTACCTGTCGCATTTAAACAAACTATGTTATATCCTTCATAACTCTTGAAGATATTTGAATACATAAATTTATACTACAGACAAGCAAAAATTAACAGTGGAAAATCCAAAACACAAAGGATTTATTGCGAATTATTGAGAATTTTTCAAATGATTAAATAAAGTTGAAAATATATATTAGAAAAAAATATGTTTGGTTACGCTTCACCAAAAAATATTTATAACAATTCTGTTTCAAACCAAAATATGATATCTAATTTAATTCAAATGTTATTTTTTAGTTACGTTTCTCAACCTTTTTTCAACCTATATGGTTTATAAAAATATATGTTTAACGCTGTTTTAGAACATCAAAAATACAAGTTATGCATTGGTATTTTACGTATACAGAATACGTAATATTACTGAATTCGTAGTATTATTAAGAATTTTGCAAACGTTTGATGATAATTTCGTTTTTCAATGATTATCATTAAATGTTATGATATGCTTTAAAAATAAGAAAATGTAACTATTTCAATTAGTTTTCTAATGATTTCTCATAGGTTCATTATTTTAATTCGATATAAATATGCAAAATTAAAGACTCTCAGTAATTAAATAATTATGACTTTAACTAAATTAAGTTTATTTTAAATGATCGTGTATAAAATATGGAATAGCAATTAAACTATATAAGTGAATAATTGAAAAGAAAGCAGTTATTGAAAAAATAATAATTCTAGAGCAATCTAAAATCGGTTCGACCAATATTCCGGACTATTTGAAACATAACTAATTGAAGATCTATATTTCACATTCAGATAATATCCCATGTTAATACGCACTAATTGAAGACTTTAAAGCAGCACAAGAAAAGAGACAAATCATTTTCTAGACTAAATTTTTTTAAATTGAAAAACTAATAATTAACAACACATTGTTAATTAGATCAAGATAAACAATAACTTTCATTGCTGGTCACCTTTCAATTGCAATAATTAAACTTTTTTGAATGGAGTTTAGTTATGAAATATGAAATTGTTCGAGAAAAGTGAAAATATTGAATCAATTTTGGTTTTAGTTTATAGGTATGTATAATATAATATTTACAGAAATATGCGTTTACTCTTTCGGCTTAGAGTAGCATAACGCTATTCCCCGATTAACACGAAACTATTTCCTTTTTACACGATTTATAAAATACAGTGGTACCTCGACATACGAGTTTAATTCCTTTCGTAACCTTGCTCGTATGTCAAATTACTCGTATCTCAAATCAATTGGTGTATCTCACAGAAACTGTTGGTGTCATGTGCAGCGGTGTACTGTGCGATTCGTCGTATCTCAAATCTTGCTCTCATATCAAAGCAAAATATCGCTCACTCGGCGGCTCGTATCTCAAAACACTCGTATATTAGGGCACTCGTACATCGAGGTAGCACTGTATGTATAATATAATATTTACAGAAATATTCGTTTACTCTTTTGGCTTAGATTTGGGAAGTTTAGTTCAAGTTATAAAGTAGTTGAACATAACGCTTTTTTATAGGCCAAGTCTCTCTGTCTTTTAAGTATATTTTCATTCGGAAAATTTTCAACTGGAACATGTATCTTAGCATAAAAAATACTGAGGAAATTCACAAGTGTAGACTTAGATCATACCTGGAATAATACCATCCAATTATTGTAAGTGAAAGACAATCTATAACGTTTAGTTAGCGTTTAGATCGTCACGGAAATATCGTCAAGGTTTAACAATATGTAGAAATTTAATGAAAGAAGAGGACGTGTATTAAATATAGCGTGTTGAATCTTAATAACGCAGTGCGGATTGCGTAAATAAAAACAAACTTTAATAGCTAGAAAAGATCACAGAACGATTTTCGTTTTAATTTCATTTTCAGTAATAGGTAAATAATTATCCTGAAGGCGAAGAATATAAAGATCAGCAGCACGAAATCCACTCCAATCTGATTAGCGTTAATTCCCAAATCTTCGATGAACTTCTCCGGATACGTGTATTGGCAGAAATCGGATTTCGGGCACGAAAGGGCTGTCCTTTCGTAGCCCATGACCGAACCAATCATGCCCTCGGCGCCGTACTTCAGGAAGGAAAAGTTGTAGAACCAACTCAAGTAGTGAGGCATGTCGCGATAAGTTATGCAAAATCCGCCGAAAATCAGCTGAAAACAAGCGATTGCAGACCCAAAGAACGTTCCATTCTGAAAAGAAAACAAGATGATTTTAATTACATCATCAAACATCATCATTAATTATGTTGACTTACGACCACGTCGAAAAGAATTCCAACGAAAAGACCTAAACTTTGAGATACGATAATTACTAGGAATCCTAGTAAACTGAACACTCCAAATCTCCACAGTTCCATTGGTTGATCGGTCAGTACGTAAACAATTGTCGTGGAAATTATACAATAAATCACCTGCAATTGGATGGAAATAAGTGCTGAACATCAGAATGTAAAATAAAAACAATAACATCTCCACGCTAATTGTGTTATTATTATTCTTTTTTAATTGGAGTAATTATTAGTAATTGAAATTTACTCGACGATAAATCTTAATATAGTATTTTCAAGAAGCAAATCAATATTGTTAAATGTATACATTTAGTAACATTAAATTACTGATCTATTGGTTTGACTTTGAACAGAAAGTGTTATATCATACACACACCTCACTTGAATTTAATTTTTATAACATTGAAAATGTTTTGATGCAAAAAAAGGTAATTACTCATTCTTTTTTTGCTAATTTCAATGACTTAACTAAAGTGTGTGATCAACAATTAATTTATAATTATGTTGATGATGGTTGATTTTTTCCATTTATAATATATTAAGAAAAATAACTTCTTTAATCAATTCGTCATAATGATATTTGCACTTTTATACATTGTTTTACGATGCCTCTAATAACAAAGCTTCCGCAATTGTCCAAAAGTGTTGTGGATATTACAGTTTTTAGTGACTTATTTCGAAAATTCTTCAAGGATTTAGGTAAAAAGCTATGGATTTGAATTGTGTTAGAAAAATCAAATAACTAGCAAAAATTTTAAATGATTTTTTGCTTGAAAAAAAAAACATAATAAAGTTAAGAAATGTCGAGGAGGAAAATGTTAAAATGAAAACCTTGTTGACAAAGAAGAAAAAAACAAAGGTTTTGAAAGATGTTTAAATGACATTTAAATCTTTATATATTTTTGTTCGATAAAATCTCGATTTAAAAATAAGTGTTACTATTGAAAGTTCAATGTTAAACGCAATTACTTGTTACTTGAAAGAGAAAAGAATCACAGAGAATCAGATTTAAACTTTTACGTTTCCTGCTTACAAATCTTTTCCGTGTTCAGGAAAAAAAACTTTTCAATTTAAATGAAAATACTTTTCCATAGTAAAGACTATGGAAAAGTATTTTCATTTTAACCTCTGGAACTGAAAATTCGCCTAACGAAATGGAGCAAACTTATTGAAGTAAGACTGCATAATAGTTATTAAACAATCAAAATTTTACTATATGCAACCCAACTATCTTTGAATCATAATAATGCCTAATATATAATACAGTTTGAGAAACCCTGCTATAAGCAATTACTAATTAATGTCAACAATAATTGCTCAAAATGCTATTTGAACTAATTAGACTCTAAAAATTCAATATCGAAACACAAATTAAAACCAATGAATATTTACTTTTGACCAGAATTTTGTTTGTTTGTTACACAATATGTAATATGTAAAATGCAATTTAATGCTAGAAAATTACCAAATTTTAGTATTTGCAATTGACTAGCAGTAATAGCTGATTAATAGTATTCGCCAAGATTTTTTGCTTATGGTAATTTTACAATAATCTCCTAATTGTCAGTAGTTCTTTTTATTTCTTCGAATTTTTAGAAGGAATTATATGAACTTTATATTATGATGGGAAACGGTAATCCGTTTTCAAAGAAAACTTTTAGTAACGAATTGAGTTAAAAAATCGATATCAAATTATTCTAATTGAAATACTTAAAAGTGCATCGTTGTTCAATTTTATTGAGGAATTCAATGATAATAAATATTTTGATAAAATTGAAAATATTATCACAGAACTGTGTAGACAAAAATGAAATAAATTGTATTGGCAAATTTCATTAACAGATTATTAACTGACTTGACTTAATATTATGATAACTCTGAGAGTTTTATGTACTCAGATTCGATGTATAGATACTAAATAATTTTACGAAATTAGTCTATGTGTTTTGATGAACTTACTGCGATTGGTAACTCTATAAGAGTCAGGACCAAGTAGTAAACCTTCAGAGAAAACCACCTGTTAAAATGCTCCCGAAACAGCGTCAACCGTTCGTTGGGATCTGAGAAAGAAAACGAGGATAATTATTATTATTAAAATGTTCTTTCAAAGCTCACAAGTAAGTATGGTAAGCATGAGAGATGGCGTCATCAGATGCAGTAGGAATCCCATGATGAAATTGTAATTGAAGAGCATTTTCGAGGCATCCGAACCGACCTTCCAGAAGATGATACTCAACATCAAACTGTTCATGACGCTCGTGATCAACCGGAGGTACGTCAAAGTCTGTAATACTTTTTCGTTTAATATTGCAGCGTTTCTCAAACAATTCTTAACTTGGTAATAACAGAGTTTTAATAGAAGGTGGTAGTTGTCAAGAAACTCTATGTTATACAAAATTTGGTCTCAGTATAATTGCAAAAAGTTTCAGAAACGTTTATATTATAAGACATTATTTACCTTGTTTCGAATGCATTTAAGAAATTCCCGTTTCATTAGCACTTTGAAACTATAGTATTCGCTCACGTCTGACATTTCCACTTCGCTGGATCTGCAAACATTATCTGGAAATGGTTTAATTGAAATATGGTAGATTTATATTTTTGTATTTGCATTACCTTTTGTTACTTCTTCTTCGCATTCCCAGATCGATTCTTGTACTATGTTTACATTGTTGATGGATAATTCGATTGCTGCAAATCAAATTAATATAGATTGTTCTTTACTAAATCTGTACTTGACATTTACCAAAATCGGCTGGATTGTGGAACAATGGACAAGTCCATCCATTGTTTTCAAGGCAGGGTAACAGATCCTCCGGTTTTCCACTATAAAAGCAAGCTCCGTCTTGCAGGATGTAGATTTCATCGAACAAATTGAAAATCGTTGCAGACGGTTGATGAATTGTGCAGATAATCGTCTTTCCCTCCGCCGCCAACTCCTTCAGATGCTCCATGAATTGCGTGCAAGCTGAGCTATCCAAACCACTGAAAACGCCAATTTCAATCCATAAATTAATACAAAGTATCACAATTTACGTAGTCGGTTCATCTAGGAATAAGATGGACGGTTCGTCGATCAATTCCAAACCCACCGACAATCGCTTTTTCTCTCCTCCGGATAGGTTCCCCGTTTTCGTCTCTGTCGCATCCCTCAATCCCATCACCGAAATCACCTTGTCTATCTGAAAAGTAAAGTGTACTGTTGCAGGTGTATTGCTTTAACAACTTATGAAAGTATTACCTACAATAGCTTCCTTGGCATAGCGCCCGAAACGATTACCCAATTTCAAATCAGCTGCAATCTCCATGTTCTCCCTTAAGGTCAGCAGATCCTGCAAGCAGTTGTCCTGCATGATGTAGACCGATTTCTTTCGGTATTGTTTCAAGTCTTCGTTCACTCCGTAAGTACGTATCGTCCCTGAGTATTTTCCCTCCTCGTATCCGCTTAGTAGATTGAGCAACGTTGATTTTCCGGATCCTGATGCTCCCAGAATTCCAATAAGTTTCTTTGATGGAAATCGTCCATTTATACTTTTCAATATCTCCTTATTTCCTAGAAAGAAATTTTGACAATTACTTTTATTAGATGCTCTACATATTTTACAAAGTTATCATCAATTTTTATACTAGTTTCTATATTAAATTAGAGTTTAAACCAAGTTATTAAATTGCTCAAACCATAACTATTTTATTTTTAAAATTTCTTCAACTTTGACAGTGAATTGCACACAAATGACTTAAGATACAATTATACCAATGCACACGTTTTAAAGCCTTATTATTCAGTTTTGCTTGCTTAATTATTAATTTGTCGCTAGTAGTTTTCAAGATATACGCAAAAGAGTGGAAACACTGATTTTCTCGAAGCTTAAAACGACATTTCTTAAATTTTGACAGTGAATTATAGGCAAACAATTTACGATACAATTATACCATTGAACACGCTTTACTTCCAAATTATTCAGCTTTAATTTGCATATTTAATTATTAATTTGTCGCTTGTAGTTTTTAAGATATACGCAAAAAGGTGAACACACTGTTTTTATAGAAGCCTAAAAAGATATTTCTTCAACTTTGACAGTGAATTACAGGCAAGCGACTTACGATACAATTATAACAATGCACACGTTTGAATGCCTGATTATTCAGCTTTAATTGGCTTGCTTAATTATTAATTAGTCACCTGTAGTTTTCGAGTAATAATCAAAAACGAAAGACACTGCTTTTCCGAAGCATAAAAAAACGTTTCTTCAATTTTGACAGTGAATTACAGCTAAACTATAAAAGCTGTATCAATAACAATGCATACGTTTTAAAGAGTGACTATTCAGCTTTAATTTGCATGCTTAATTATTAATTTGTCGCTAGTAGTTTTCGAGATATACGTAAATGAGTGAAGACACTGCTTTTATAGAAGCTTAAAAAGATATTTCTACAATTTTGACAGTGAATTACAGGCAAACGACTTACGATACAATTATATCAATGCACATCTTTTAATTCCTGATTATTCAGCTTTAATTTGCATGCTTAATTATTAATTTGTCGCTAGTATTTTTCGAGATATACGCAAAAGAGTGAAGACACTGCTTTTATAGAAGCGTAAAAAGATATTTCTTCAATTTTGACAGTGAATTACAGGCAAACGACTTACGACACAATTATACAAATGCACATGTTTTAATTCCTGATTATTCAGCTTTAATTTGCTTGCTTAATTACTAATTTGTCGTGAATAGTTTTCGAGATATAAGCAAAAGAGTGAAGACACTGCTTTTTCGATGCTTCAGAAACATTTGTTCCACTTTGACACTGAATTACAGCCAAACTATAAACGATATAATTATACCAATACACACGTTTTAAAGGCTAATTATTAAGCTTAATTTTAATTCTTAATTATTTATTTGTTGTCTTTGGTTTTTTAGATATATGCAAAACTATGAAGACACAGCTTTTTTCGAATAGTAAAAAGCATTTCTTCAATTTTAACAGTTAATTAAAGTCAAAATTTAAGCTTTATAATTATACTAATATATACGTATCAAAGGCAATCCTTAATTATTATTTTGTTACTATTGGTTTTCACACACATTCAACACTTTTGCAATTTTACGTGTAATTGTAAAATGTTGTAATTTATGTTTTTAAAAACAAGTAAAATTACGAAAGTTGTATAGTTTAAATGCCAAGCATGTGTTTTTATAAATTACGAATCAAATTGAAATAATTTATTACAACAAGTTTAAAATTACATATTTAATTCAATAGTTAACGAGTTTTCCAGCAAAAAGAAACTGTTTTTCTTTACTGCAAACTAAGGAATATTTATAATTGCTCACTTATTTAGTTAAAAGGAACACACACTTTGATCAACATCCGTAATTGCTCGTAAAAAATATACATGATTAGTTTATAATTTGCAAAACAACAAGTTTTTTGGATCCCTAAACATAATTGAGACAGTAACATGTTAACCAAACGAAAATTTAATGTAGATTTAGGCAAACCAAGGGTCAAGTTGACACTAAATTATCTACTGAATTTCACAGATAAACAAACTTTTAATACACAAAACACGATAAGAAACGTTCATTATATTTAAATTATTCAGATCAGTTGCAATTTTTTCAATTTTATCAAATATTCTAATTAATGATAATAAAAACTAGATTCTATTATATCAAGGAAATTATTATTTTACAGTAATAACATAATGCTTTCAATTGATAAAATAAACAAATATTATAACAAAGAGCTTTAATTTTTTAGTGTATAAGTCATTAGATATTTGATATAGACAACCAAACATACTTTTTAATATAATCATAACAAAATTAGGTAATCGAAATTAGATTTGCAATAATTGATTTCTTGAAAAATTGTGATTATTTGTAAAAGTTTATTTGCTTCCTTAATTAGTTATTTTCAAATAAAGGTATGATGATAATCACGTTATATGAAGCAATTGAATTTACTTTAAGTTTTTTTTTTGTATGACTAAAGTAAATATATAATGGTTTATTTTAAAAAAAAATTATTTTCGTTCTGTTTATAAAGATCAAAGTTTGATGTAAATTATTCTAAATCTGTAACTGATGTGAATTGGATTAACATAAACTATATTAAGGTGAATGCATTATTTGCGTCAATGAAACTATAAGTTTATGTTTCGAGTTAAATTTAATAGTTTTTATTAATATTTCCGAGCAATTTTGCTTTGCGCTATTTCAAAATTAATGTTTTGGTATTGAAATTTAATGGAAATTAAATAATAATTGTATAATTTAAATTAGAAAAAAATGCTCGCTTTTTCTTGTAATTATCAGTACAAATACAAACGACCTTTGAAACACTCTGATTAAATTTAAAAACAATCTTTGTATAAATATAAAAATGTTAATGAATGTGATGTTTAAGAACAAAAAGGATTTGGATCAATACCTTTCTTGTATCCTAATTGCACTTCGTACGAGAGATTCTTGAATTCCAGTCCAGACGGTAATCCACAACTGGGTTGTTCATTCATCTTCGATGTAATGCTTTATCTGAAACAGCACGTTGTTGTTTCCAGTTTTCGCAGACGATGTTGTCTGCACACAAACCCACGATGCAAAGCACTGAGAACAACGTAGATGTTAGATTGTTGACCGCAATTCAGCAGCAGCAGCAGCAGGAACGCACTTTCTATCCAGTATTCCTAAGTAACTGCTCCTCCATCCATTGCACTGTTTATCCAATTAAGCGCATTCTCCTACTCCTCGCATTATCAACGGCGATAAATAATGAATGATCTCCGAATGCGGATTACCGTGTTGCATCATTTAAAAAACTCATTCATTATTCACAACATCCTTTCGATTGCTCTAGGTATTGCATTTGAATCGTTACGGTTCTTTCAACGTCCCGTTCCGCTTGGGAAAGTCGAAGAAATTGCAATTGAAAGTTATCAAAACGTGAGCCAGACGTAGCAATTGCAATGAAATCGATGGATTTATCAATTCATCTCTTTAAGTATTTACGTCATTTCAACACGAGTATAGAGATAAATTGTGAATTGCAATTTATACTTTTTGATGTAAGAATTATTTTTTTTCATCAAATTATGATAATGTCTTCATTGTATTGCTTTTACAAATTTTCAATGTTTTAGTTCAAAAAAATTACAACTGAAATATTAATGCAAATATATGCTTTTACTCTGCAAATTTCATTGTGAAAATCATATATCTTACAAATGAAACGTAACATAACCCAGCAGAAATGAAATTGATTGATTTATCAGTTAATTTATTCAATATTATTTCATGATTTCAACGTGAGCAGAAGTTTCTGAATTCCATATTTTACATGAGTTTAGGACATGTTTACATCAACACATGACAATGCATACCAATTTTAATAATTTAATTTTGATGTTCTAGTTAAAATTTACAAAAAAATAACAACAGAAATGTTATTGCAAAATTGAAGTAGAATTTCGCACTTCACTATGAAAAACATAAATTACAATTTAAAGACCTCAAAACATAAATCAATTGAAATGGAATTTAGTAATTTATCAAAGAACTTAAGTAATATTATTTTCATAAATTCGTCCTGGACCAAATTGTTTATATGCACTTTTATATAAAAAATTACTTAATATTATTTTCATGATTTCAACGTGAGCAGAAAGATAATTTATGTGAGAGTATAAGAATATACCTGCGTTTATTTTTAGATATGTTTACATCAAGGTATGACATTGTATATGAATGTTAATAATTCAACAATATTTCATATAGTTTTTTTTTGACATGAAACAATGATTATTAAAGAATTAAATAATGAACTAAAAGATTATTAAGATAAAATTTGAGATTTCGTTACATTTATTGTAAAGTTAGAAATTGCAGTTGAAAGTTATCAATCATGTGGCAGACGTTGTAATTGAATAAAATTGATTTATTACTGAATTTATTTAAAATTATTTTTATAACTTGAATCTGTTAATTTATGACTTGCATTTTACTTATAATAAATTACCTACGTTTATTTTTCGATATATTTACTGACAAGACAATAATATTTCCATGATTTAGGTGAAAAATAATAATTATACAACAAGAAATATTAATGCAAATTATACTGTTTGCTCAGTTTTGACATTGAGAAATTACAAGTTAACATTGTAATGCATATTTTTACAAAGTATTTCAAGTATTTATGGAGATTTCAATGTATAACAAGAATTATAAAGAAAATATATAAAAAATAGTGATGAAAAACTGCACTTCGTACGTCTTTCTATTGGGAAAATGTATATATTTACTACTTAAATATAAACATAAAACTATTATTTGTTTATGTAAACATCTTTCTGTCCAGAAAATCTATTACTTTTCATATATTTCTTTGTATTTAAACATGTATATTTTCTACAAATTGGGTCAAACAACAATCTTTGTGTCTAAAAAATACATCTATTTAATAGTGTACATCAATACCTTGCATCTTCTGTATTAGCAATACATTTTTCAATTTGAATTTGATAATTAAGGTCTTATTTTATTATTCAAAAAAATATAATAAAATCATCTGAAATAATTAAACTGTTTTTAATTAATCTACCATAAAATACGTGAGAAATGTATGCATGAACTTTGATACTTATATAAATAGATACAATTTTTATAGCAAACAGTGAAATACTTTATTTTTGTTTATTACACGTTATTTTGAAGGATAATCAAATGAATATATGTAAGCAATTTTCGAGTATTTTAGTAGTAAAGATCACAAAATCCTGTATTTTATCATGAATTCGAATCGAGGACTCCAGAGTGTAGACCGGCGACTCTATGAGTCACTTAAAATTTCGCATTTTGAAATTCAATGTGAATATAATCTGATCAAATGACTTTACTTCGCACACATTGAGCCAAGTAAAGTAAACATCCAAGTAAAGTAAAGAGCCAAGTAAAGTAAAGATCCAAGTAAAGGCCACTTGATATATTTGAATTAAAGGAATAACTTTGGTTTAAATTAAATTAAATTGGATTTGTATGAAAAGTGTGCAGACATGTTGACTTGTTTTTAGGTTGATCAATTTATGAACTGTCGCTATGCATTCATTACATTATTGCATAAATCTTTTGAAATAATTGATTTTCGCTGTTTAGCAAATTACAGTGTATTACTTATAAGTGTGCTTTGATGGACTATGATTAAATGAATTGGAGGTAGTCACTGTAATAATTCTCAAGATTCAAACCATTTATTTATCGTTTGAAGAAACGATCACAAAACAAACAACACATAGTTACACAAATTGTAAATATCGCTTTCCAATCAATGCGTCTCCAAAATAACAGCTAGATTGTCGACATCCCCATTATCCAAAGTTCGATACTCCAAGTCCCAAGAGCTCGTCAAAATTAGCGCCTCGTTTTCGATCAGCTCGACCTGCAGAGGGTCACAATCCTGTCCACAATCGATGGGAATCAAATTAAACAGATTGGATCCGGCCATCTGCAGCACCACGGCCAACGTATCCTTCAAATCGATCGGTTTGAATTTCCCGCTTTGGTACTGCTTACTCAACAGGATCCAACTGTACTGAATCGGTGCGCTTTCAGCGGGAAGAAACATAGGCCTCGGTACGATCTCCCTGAAAGCTTTCACAGCGTAAAAATCGCAGTTTTGGAAGTGCATGAAGTATTGATCGTAGTTCAAAGTAGCTTCGAGCAGATCTTCGATATTGTCGCGTCTCTTCAAGTTCGTAGCCAATTTGCAGGGACTCGAATCCGCGTACGTTTCCAATTCGAAAATATCGTTGAGCATTTCGTCGCTGCTGTTGTATTTGCTTTCGTTCAACTTCAACACAACCGGTATGTTTAAATCTATGTATTGATCTTTCAGTGATTCTGAAGAAGTCGTGAATGGAATAGTTGTGATCGTTTCGCAAAAGTAGCATTCTTTCGGTGGTTTTATCGTGGTTTTTGGAATCAGGCAACGTTCGTTCTTCAGCAGCTGCCAGTTGTAGAACGGGAGCATTCTAATCATCACAATACGACCAATAGCAGATAAATGCCAAGAGACCGTTTCGAAGTAGCTGAGGTAATAAAGAGAAGTTATAAGCAGTACCAAGCAAATAGCCGAGCGAAACTTCATCGGCGATCGGAGTGGTTTGCAAATCTCCGCAATCTCATCTCGACTCAAATTATTCGTCACGCAATATTCGTGGAACAGTTTCAAATCATCTTCGATCTGCTTCAAAGAAGACATCTACAATACGATAACATCTTTAACTTTAGCAAGAATTACAAGGAAAGGCTTACCTTGACGCAGTGGAAGCAACAGATTGTCGACGCGCAACAGCTTTCAATGAACTAAGAGCGTTGCATCTCTCGGTTTCATCCCTTTGGGCATGCTTTAAATTATCGATCTAAACCCTCTTCTATTCTATTTTTTTTCCTATTCATTTACTTTCTGTATGATTTATTGAAAATCCCGGCAAACGTCCACTTTTCAGGAACCGATACATGCAATTACAGTTTAAACAAAAACTTTCTGAAATCGCTGAAATATTCATCATATTTCCCTATATAAATATAAAATGCAAAATCAATCCGATTGAAGTAACGATGAAGCCAACTTGGTCTAAGTACTTTTACAGCCCGCTGATGAATCTCGCCTGGGCTGGGGTTAACATCTACGAGGTTTCCGAAAGCAATATTTGGAGATGCGTTTACAAGATTTATACGGCGATTTTCATGTTTCTGTTTGTCTACGGGTACACTTTAACTGAAATCCTGCACGTTCTCAAGCATTTCAACAAACTGGAGGAAGTCACCTTGACTTTATGCTATTTGATCGCTCATTTTATTGGTAAATTAACAAAGAATCTAGTTCATGTTGATTATAATGTTCAGTTTCGTAGCCATTGGTAAAATGATCACTTTGATGGTGAATCGGGTGAAGATTGGGAAATTTCTAATGTCTTTAGAAAACGACCCGTTTTTACCAGTCGAGGAAAGAGGTGGAATTGCTGAAAGACGAATTATCGATGAAGCCAATATTCAAACACTCAGGACTGTACGTATTACTATTATAATGTTAATAATTCATTAAATAAAGAAAAATATGGTTGATAGACGTTTAAAAATTATAAAAAAAATTGCAAACAATGAATTAATTAATACAATTCTATTAGTATTAATTAGTATTTTCTCATACAAATCATTCTTTAATGAATGTTAGATATAATGCAACATGGATCTAAATTTTCTTTTCAATTATGTAACATTTTCAATATGTTTTGAAATACAATTATCGAGATTTCAATTTAGATGAACTACAAAAAAATAGCAGATTGCCATGAAATTTTGATAGGCGTTGTCTGAAGGTTGCTACTACAACCTGTTATTTCCTTTTTGACGTTTTTAACGTCAAGTACAACAAATTGCATTCAATCATTACAAGTTCTAGACTTATTTATTGCACTTCTCGACTCAACCCAAAGTTTGGAGACTAATTGAAAAGGAAAATGAAATACAAAAGACATTTCAGCACTGAAATCTACTTAGAATTTCTAGGTAAAAAAGGTGAAATTGATGCAGGTAACAATTTGCATATAATAGAATTTATCTGTAGCTGTCAGCTTAATTTTGTTGTTATCTCAATACATGGAAACAAATTATAGATTCACTTTAACTATAATTGGAAAATATTGGGAAGGAATTGCTATAATTTTGTATACCAATTATATTAGTAACTTAATTTACAATTGAAATTTTCTTTAGAAATCTTGCTTTTGCAAATATACTAATATTACTTTTAGGGAAAGATATTCGGATTTCCCGCCTTGGCCAGCGTCTCTTCGCGTGCCATCCTCTTCGCCTTCAAGAAAAGCGAAACTGTCTTCGATCCGACAACGAACACGACAAAAGTTGTCCCTGCGTTTCCGTTCCCATCGACTCTACCTTTTCCGCTCGACGAGACGATAAGTCCGAACTACGAAATACTTTTCGTTTATCAAACGTTTTGCGTTGGTATTTTCGCCTGGTACTTGGGGAATTCTGACACGATAATCACCGGTCTGATAATACACGTATCGGCGCAGTTCAAAATTATCTCGAACGCAGTGTCCACCGTCTTCGAACGCATGAATTCCACAAAAGGATTACACGACAGGGTGAAGGAATGCGTGGAGCACCACCTGAAAATCATCGAGTTGCTCAACGATTTGGAGAGCACATTTTCGACGCTATTTCTGATACAGTTCATGGGCAGTCTGACGGCTCTTTGCGTATCGCTGTATCAAACTTCGCTAGTAATTAACGTAATTTTTACTTTGTAGAAATACATTTGAACTTTGTAGATGCCTGTGACTAATCCCACTTTCATCGCTATGTCAACCTTCACCATTGCTATGGGTTTTCAAATATTCATTTACTGTTGGAACGGTAATGAGCTTTCGTGGCACAGCATTCAAGTAGCTAAGGCTGCTTATGAGAGCGATTGGGTGGATGCAGACGATGATGTTAAGAGGAGCATTTGCATGATTATGGTCCGATCGCAACGTATGTGCATTTTGACAGCTGGGAAATTTTCCGTCATTTCACTTGACACATTTTCAAAGGTAACTTTAATCAAATGCTGTAAGAAATTAAATGACATTAATTTCCTTAGATTCTGCGTGGATCTGTATCGTATTTTATGGTACTAAGAAAAATAAACGAAGAGATAGAGTAAAATCTTTATTCGCAGCGTAGTTTATCACAAAATTATAATTTATCAAATGCCGAGTAGGGTTTTTCGTTTAATAAGTATAGCCTTTAGAACTGTGCACTCTGAACTTTCGGATGGAGTTCTTCACGAATCGCTCTGCGTTATCGAGAGATTCCCTCGATCGCTTTGTATCGTCTTTGGGTAATCCAGACCACCAGAGTCCGAAGTTGGCGCAAACCGAAGAAAACGTGCAAAGGACGCTGAAGAAGATCGACGTAAGGGCCAAAACTGAGAACGCAGCCAACATATATAAAGCTACCTTTGTTATAATAGTCACAGCCATCTCCGTAGCAATCTGCAAAAAAATCGCAATTAGATTCGATTTCAATTATGTCTTCGTTTTCGTTTTCATTGTACCACGAGTAGAGCTAGAGCAATGGTAGTAATTAAAAATCTTGCCTTGGTTTTTGGCATAAAAGATGATAAAGACGTTGTCTCTCCGTTGCCCTCAACGGGGACCAAGTAACCATCCATGCTGCTGCTTTTTATCGGCGAAGTTGCGTTGGTCTCTTGACTTTCGCTTAAAGACCTTCCTTCCATCTGCGTTTCGTGCACTGAATAAGCGTTTAAAGCTCCGATGAGCATCAAGGTGAAGATAACGAATTTGCTCTCCATTCTGAACAGAAAATAATGAAGTTTATAAATTTGTCGAAATTAGGGAACGAAGGATACTTACTTGAAAGTTTTTAGAATAGTTCTGTTTGAAATGTTTGGTAATGGAATGTAAGGTCCGGGTTACTTACTGAATGCTTTTATACCATCACTTTTATCACCCTACCTAGAAGTCCCCACCCTTTTTACCTGTAAAGGAAGTGATTCTAAAAACCACCTACTTTCAATTAATATTACAGGTACATAGTTTTCAATTACCAAAGAATGGTCTTGTGTTGGAAAGCTAAAGCTAACAGTTAATTTATCTATATATCATTGATAATATTATTGCAATAACAATTACAAATAAAATATAATTATATTGCTGTAAAGGGCCTTTTTTCTCTATCATTCTTATAATTACGATAAATTATTGTTTTTGTATGTTTGCATTTAGTTACAATACATATAATTAGTAGAGATTCACATACAATAAAATATGATAAATTTAGTTTTACTAACGGATATTTAACATGAAGTGAAATACATGCATTTGTTATAATTTCAATGATTAAAAATCATTATATTCAAAGGTATTTTCACTCAAAATAATGTTATTTATTCAAATAATCTGTTTCGGTCAAACACGTCGAAACCGTACTAAACGAGGATCTCGCTAATTGGTATTAATATACACAATAAGCTACACACATGACTCTCTAAAAAGAAATTATTGATACTAACTAACTATAGTTTTACTAATTTTACCTCGCATAGTGCTGGTAAACGGTTCTGCGCAAACTTTTTGAATCCGGACGAATCTAGTTTACTGTTACGTAAACGAAAATAATTTTGATTATGTTCCGATTTACTTAATAGTTTTAGAAAATTTCACACCAAGCTAAACTAAAGCCGCACAAATTGAAGCGAGGTATAGCGTCCGTTCAAGATCTCCATTTCGAAATAAGCAATTCGTTTTTCAATTAACAAATTATAATTTAGTACTAACGAATTTCACACCGCACTGATCTAAACCGCACAATGCGATGTATTAGTTTATAAAGTTCGTAAAGGACAAGTTCTGAAAGGACGTAGCTCTTACTGTAATTTCTTGATTGTACCTACAAAATGACAATGTAGTTTTTCTAGATATTTCTAAGAAAATGCATTTGAACGGTTTACATACAATACAAAGTGGATAATAAGATATTGGTGGTTGCTAAGGGTTTTCTATGAATTGGAACCAAAAAATTGTAAAATTTTGGTAACCTGTTCTCACAAGTACAGGTATGAATTAGGTGGGAGGTTTTCTATATAAGTTATTGAACCGCAACCCAACAGCATTTCTTCAGCAGTGCACTCATCGTACAACACTTCTTAAGATCCAAGTTAACAACTTAATTCCAGAATGGCAGCTAAACACATCTTCGTCCTCGCATTATATTTGCTCTCTGTGACAAAGGCTATCCCAATTTACACACCTGAACCTAATGCGACATCATCGACACCAACAGAAGTTTTAGTTTCTCAAATTGAGAGTAACACTGATAACAACGAATATTTGGTCAAAGCTGAGAACAACGAAGAGCCAGGATCCATGATTACATTCATACCTAAATATAAGGTAAGCGAAGTGTATTATTCAATAGAGACAATATACTAAAATACATATATTTTTTTTTAGTTGGCAAAGGAGATGGCTGTTGGACTTATTTCGAACATCGCTTTTTACACTTTGGGCGCATTCACTTCATTGGCAACGATTGCCATCGGCTGCAGCATCTTGTGCACTTTTACCTCAATCTGCTTCAATTACGAAATGTGGTTTAACAAAATGGAGAATAAAGAAGTAACGACAGTTGATTCCTTGATGGAAGCTGAAAATGCCGTCAACGAAGCTATTGCTAGATTCAAGAAGCTTCAAAGCGCCAGGTTTACTTAACTGTTAAAGCTATTTATCGATAACAAAAATGAAATGTGATATAATATATTGTTCTTTTAATATACAATTTAAGAAAGCTGTTTCTGATAAGTACATTCTGTTAAGCAATCAACTTCATATAAATTTACTTGTCTTTTCATCGATGACTCCTCTTGCTGAAATACATAAGAAATAATCTGCGTGTAATTTAGTTTGCATCTCTTAGTTTAGATTCAATTTTGACTACAAAAAAGAACACTTTCGACGTATATGACGTTGAGATGTTAAAATTGAATCTGAAGCAAATTGAATTACACGCAGTTTATTTCTAATGTAAGCTCAAAGTGACATTTATCAAATGTCAAAAGGGAAAAAATCATAATTTTGATAGATGTCATAAAAAACAAACATAACTATCGTTTTTTTTTGTATACAGAAACTATGTTTTATGTAATTATTAAATAAATTAAGATTTGTTTATGTACACTAATTCTATCAGTATTCATTCATAATAATTAGACACTAGTACAGTTTATTGACTTTGTCATATTAATTAAGGACTTATTACTAAAATATTTTTTAAGAAAATAATTAAAAATGAAATATAGAAATAATGCATGTTTTCAATATTATAACATTAAATTTCATGAAATATACATGAACAATATTAATGAAAATGAGTATTTTAAATAAACAGTTTATATAAATATCTACGTTTTATTAATTTAGCTTAGATTTGAACTAACATTGCAACGTTTTAATATAAAATTATTGATGTGTTTTACATACATTTGTAATGGAAATGAACACTTTACAGTAAAATTGTATTAAAGTTCATCTCTCAATCAACTCAAATTCAGAAACATTATCAAAGTAATACAGTATAAATATCATATCATAATTCTTCGTAAACGTATTTAACTTTTAAAACGTTAAAATTTATAAAATAATTATTGAATTTGAAATTAATTGATTTCGAAATTCCAAATATTTATTTTCTCAGTTTACACAAAAATTAGTAATAATTAATAATTAGAAGCTAATATTTGTTAATAAACACTAATTTATTAATATATTGTCTGCATAAAAACGAATCTCATTTAACGCACAAATATTATAGAAATAATTTATTCTATTCCTGCATACTTTCTTTTAATAAAAGCATTACAATTCAAATAAATGCATTATATTTACTAAATTTTAATGAAGATTTATATTTATCCACATACATAGACTTCTATGTTTAATATTCAAGAATATACAAATATATGATTTAAATTCGTTGAAGTTTTCCTTAATACAAAACTGATTTGTTTGTAAATAACTGCTATTAAAAGCGAATTTATAGCAATTACAAAATGTAAGAAAATCTCGGTTTTAAAATATCGTCATAATAGTATTTTCACTAGTTTTAACGAAGAAAAAATGTTATTATTAACAAAAAAAACTGTATAAATTTGATACCTT
Source organism: Nicrophorus orbicollis (assembly GCA_018845635.1). Lineage (NCBI taxonomy): Eukaryota > Metazoa > Arthropoda > Insecta > Coleoptera > Silphidae > Nicrophorus > Nicrophorus orbicollis. Next base: position 1,923,564 of record JAFMTC010000277.1, read on the forward strand.
CGAAAAATATCAACAATTGTCCGATTTTGAAAAGAAGTCCTTTCTGAGAGTTTGAAAACCGTACCTTCTAAGAATCTTGATATTTTGGGTACAACAATGAGAATGGTACAGATGAGGTAGGGATGATTTCCAGTACACAAACTCTGTGAAACTACCCCAACAGTATCACACCCTCACCGACATTCACAAGCGACACTTGCTAAGAGTACACGTAAATAAATAAAGTAAGTAATACCTTCTTCATTTTCATAAATTTTCAAAATCTAACTGTTCAAATTTGATTCCAGAATGGCAGCCAAATTCATTCTCGTACTTGCCATATGTACACTCTCGTTAACCGGAGTAAATCCTGCTTATTCACCTGAAAATGACACAATGTATAATTATGACGGATATATAGTGCCAACTCAAGAGAACGAAGGGCCAACTTTCGTACAGAGTTTACTGCCAAAAACTAAGGTAAGCTAAATGAATGTTCCTGTATTTAATCGATATTCTAACTTATTATTGCTTTCCTCTAGATTGCAACTCATATGGCTCTTGGTCTTATTGCGAGGATCGCCTTTTATTCCGTGACTGCATTCGCTACTTTGTCTGCTCTCGCCATCGGTTTCGGTGTCATGTGCGCCTTTACCACAGTCTGCTTCGATTTGCAAATGTGGTGGGCCGGATTCGGAAGATCCCATGGAATGAGATCGTTACTTACTGCAGACAACCTCATCGCTGCTGAAGAAGTTGTTAACAGAGCTTTAACTAAATTCAAGAGAATCCAAAGAGCTGTTACTTCCGATTACTAATTACTTATATCACTGAAACTTTTAAATTTATCTGAAATTGTAAATGTGCAAATAGATCTAATATTGATCATTATAATAATAAATAACAAAATATAATTAATTTTCTTTAGTTTTTTTGTTTTGTAATTACAAAAAAATATATTTTGTTTATAGCTCAAACAGAAATATGGCATAGTGACTGCATTATAAAGCATACAAATTACATCTTTGTATGTAAATCACAGTTTCTCTGTGATTTGCAGCCAAATATGAAAAATTATTCAGAAAACACAAAAACTACACATTTTATGTAATTATTCATTAAGAAAACATCTTAATTACAAATGTGAACAGTCACCTATAACCATTTTTCCATATTTAGCTGTAAAATTTTAAAAACTTTTCAAAATATTCACTATTTGTATGAATTATAAACAAACTATAACTATACTTTCATTAATAGGCATGCATATGTCGATAGTTTTATATCAGTTATTATAGTTTTTTCTACAGGTGGGTTTAAGGTAGTGTACATGAACTTTCCTCACCTGTCTGAAACTTCGTATCAATCTAGCAGGTTGATTTATTGTATCTTAGAAGAAAAAATCGTTGATAAAATGAAAGAAATACTAAATATTTTAATACAGTTTCATATATATATTCACAAAATATATCTATAAACATCAAATTCTATATAACTACCTTTTAATAGAGTACCTAAAGTAGTGATTTGCATATTTATATTGTCGAAAATTATAATTGAATATAACACTAATCAAGCCATAGCTTGCTTGAATGGTATTTTTTTCCATCAAAAAAGCAATGTTTTATCAACACACCAAACTCAGATTTTTCCATTGTTTTGAAAATTACAAAAGTAATGTCACTAAAACACTATAACTTGAGTTGGTACTTCCTAAAAATCCTAAAAATCATCTAAATGTCATCCTACGAACTATTATATAATAGGTATTATTATCTGAATATTCAAGTATACCAATTATAGGTATTGAAACATTAATTTTATACAAAATATTTATGTAATTTATGGGTTATGAAACTGAAGCAACTTATAAATCTCTAAAAATTTCCAAATACATTGAAAAATGAAAATGTGACAATTTTCAAATGTCAGTTGTATTCATATAATGTCAGTTTGACATATAATTGTTTATATGACACTGAAAAATAAAAATGTGATAATTGTCAAATGTCAATTGTATGTTTGACATATAATTGTTTATGTCAGATGTAAATTGACATATCTAAATTATTAGTGTAATAATTATTAGTGTTTATTAAACGAAATAAAATTATTTAAAATTTATTAACATCCATTTATAGATTTAGAAATTCAATAAAGTTTTATAAAAGTTGCAGAACTTTTACTGGCGTATGTCTGTTAGAAGTGAAACATTCATCATAAGTGAATCAATAAAATGAGTTATAACACATCACTCAATAAGTTCGTAGGATGACATTTAGATGATTTTTAGGATTTTTAGGAAGTACCAACTGAAGTTACAGTAGTTATATTACTATTGTAATTTTCAAAACAATGGAAAAATCTGAATTTGGTGTGTTGATAAAACATTGCTTTTTTGATGGGAAAAATACTATTCAAGCACAGTAATGGCTTGATTAGTGTTATATTTAATTATAATATTCGACAATATGAATATAGAAATCACACTACTTTAGGTACTCTATTAAAAGGTAGTAATATGGAATTTGATGTTTATAGTTATATTAAGTGTTATATTTATCACAGTTGCAAAGTTTGATCATAGAAACATACTAAACTAACATGATAAGAACAAAAATAATTATTCAAATTAAGACCATGAAAGTGGGTTTTACATTAATTGAAATATGACTTATTACAAGGAAGTTGCTGTAAGTTCGCGTTTCACTGTATATCTGTTTGTTAATAAAACATCCTAATTACATTGTAACTCAAATGTACATGTTTCAATATGCGTTTTCTATGTGGTTAATTGGTTAGTTTTGTTTTAATAATCTGTTCAAGTTAATATATATGATTAAAGTTATAAAAATGGTGTATCTTTACATATTTTTGTGTTTCCTATAAACAAGAACATAAAATAAAAACATGTTTTTAAATAAATTCAAAAGCATATGCTTTAATATTCGGGTACTATGAGATTGAAAGCGTTTCTTTTTTAAATTAGGATATGAAATAAAGGAACAATTTTAACAGGAAACATTTAATGGATTACACCAGTACAGTAATAAAACAGTTAGAAAACCAAATTAAAAACATAAAATAATCATACAACAATAATAAAAGTCCAGAAGAAACCCTTTGAAACAGTTGTTTTTAATATTTGTTTCATTACTATTCTTGTTATATATCTTTTGTTTTTGACTGTTGTGACTATTGCAATTCTAATTAGTTTCATTGTTAACAATATTTAAGAAAATCAATTGTTATAGGAAACTAGATATTTTCGAACAATTTCTAATATTTAATCAAAAAATTCACAATGCCGAAAAATTGCAGTTAAAAGCCCTTGGGAATATACAATACATTTTGTTGAAATTTGAAAATCAAAATAACAAAAAATTCATTGAAAATATGAAACCATAGGAAAATTTTGCTGTATTTCTTTGATTTCAATAAACATTGTTTTCTTCTGAGAAATCAATCAACCTGTTGAACCGAGGCGAAGTTTCTGTCAGGTGGGGATGGTTTACTTACACCACCTTGCACCATCCCCACCAGAATCTCCGGTAAAAAAAACTCTGTGAAACTACCCCATCATAATCTCTGCAGCATCTACAGGCAACACTTGCTAAAGATCTTCAGAAACGAATCAAGTAAGTAACACTCTTCAATTATTTATCGATTTTCAAATTTTAACAATTATTGACTCATTGCAGAATGGCAGCCAAATTCATCTTCGTATTTGCCTTCTTTTTCCTTGCTTTAATTGAAGCCGGTCCAGTTTACGTACCTGAAAATACATCTAATGCATCAACGGCCGTTTACATTCCTCATGCAACATATCCCGAATCCGATACATACCCCGAGGACAGCTACGACGGATATTTAGTCCCAATTGATGATTACGAAGAGCCAACTTTCTTGGAGACTTTTGTGCCAAACATTAAGGTAAGCTAAACTAATATGTTTCTATGTGAGCAATATTCTAACATATTATTTCTTTCCTCTAGTTTGCAACTTATTTGGCTGTTGGTTTTATTACGAAAATTGCCTTCTACACTTTGGCTGCATTTGCTTCCTTGTCTGCTCTTGCCGTTGGCTTCAGCATCATGTGCACGTTCACTTCAGTCTGCTACAATTTCCAAATGTGGTGGGCCGGATTCGGAAGATCCAATGGAAAGAGATCTTTGTTATCTGCTGATAATCTCGACGCCGCTGAAGATGTCGTCCATAAAGCTATTAACAAGTTCAAAAGGCTTCAAAGGGCTGTTTCCTCTGACTACTAATGACCTCTCTTAGTGAAATGTGTACAAAATTATAAATCAAGTGATTATAGATTATTGTGTTAATAAATAATATTATACAACAAATTTTGTATCATTTTATCCACTAATTATATTATCATCCAACCCAATTATAGCTTGAACATTCAGCTTTAATTACTCTGATCACAGATTATTGTACTGTGTATAGTTATCGAATAAATGAATGATTGGTAAAAACAAAAACACTAAAATATATCTTCAAGTTTGATAGTAAATTACAGGAAAACCATAATAGTCACATAAATATGAAATGGAACGTTGGAAAGCTTGATTATTCAGCTTTAATTAGAGTGGTTATTTATAATTATGCCATTTGTTGTTACCGACAAAATGAATTTGCAATGACACTTCACTTTCAAAGCTTAAAAAAAATATGATTTCGCCTTTGACTATAAATTACAGGAAAATCGTAACAGATACAAATATGCCGAATAGTGCGTTGGAAAGCTTGAATATTAACCATTAATTAATCGAAATATTCACATAAATTTGGTTACTAAAGTTTACATAATTCAATATTTTTTAAATAGTAATTATAATCGTAAATATTCTTATTAAATTAAAGTATACTGACTTTTATAAACCGACTTCTTGAAAAGCGATTCAATTACATATTTTCTTATTACTCGACAATAAATTGCAAGTGTGTATACACTAATGAAAGCGAAATAGCAAGTATTACTGTCAATTTTTTAACAATTTTCGTATGGTTGTAATAAGCATTCGAATTTTATAAAAATGGCTCAAAAATGCAATGCTTCATGATTCAATTTACCACTACACAATCGCTCATGCTAATTACAACTGAGTATACTTTAATTAAAATCAAATGTGAAACCTTTAATATGAGTAAGTTGTAATTATCATTTAAAGAAAATACTTAATATACTTAAAATTCTCAAAAATGCATTGCCTTCATATTTTCTCGTATTACTCGACAATCAAGCATGTCATTGCAATTTTTCATACACCAATTAAAGCCAGATATACAAGCTTTACTCTCAACTTTCTAGGAATTTTCATCTGGCTGTAAAAAGCATTCGAATTGTAAAAAATTGCTCAAAAATGCAATGTTTCATGATTCAATTTACTATTTCTTAACCAATTCATTCAAATTACAACAGATTACTTTAATTAATTCTTTATTTATCAATTTGTAATATCGACTTTACATCAAAATCATAATGACTTCATATTTTCACAAATTACTAATCGAGCATGGTAATTAGAACAATCTGCAATTTAAGATTAAAAAAAACACAGAAAAGCGTTTCCATTTTATCATATTACTTGATAAAATTACTAGTAGAGTAATGTATAACCACTACCATTTCAATTAATCTAAATGTATAGGCTTTAGTTTACACGTATTTTATGATTTATAGTTATCGTAACACTTGAAATTAGTTTTTGAAATTCTGAAGCTTTGATCAAAATAGCATTGATTCTATTTATATAAAAAGTATTGTTATGACATAAATATGAAATATCCATTCTTATTTCTGAGCGTTCATTTTGAAAACTTGTATCTTCCTTCTAAGAATCTGCACGGTTGTCAACAACCTGTTGTATTGATAATAAGTTTCCAATAGGTGGGGATTGTATAGGTAGTCTAAAAATCGGTATATAAACCCGGCGAAACTACCCCGGAAACATCATTCAATACGAAAACATCCAACAAGCAGCACTTGCTCACAATCCTGTAAACCAAACAAGTAAGTTTTTTCTTTTAAATATCTCTCTATTATCAAATTTTAACAATTATTGACTCATTGCAGAATGGCAGCCAAATTCATCTTCGTATTTGCCTTCTTTGTCCTTGCTTTAACTGAAGCCGGTCCAGTTTACGTGCCTGAAAGTACATCTAATGCATCAACGGCCGTTTACGTTCCTCATGCAACATTTCCCGAATCCGATACATACCCCGAGGACAACTACGATGGATATTTAGTCCCAATTGGAGATTATGAAGAACCAACTTTCTTGGAGACTTTTGTGCCAAACACTAAGGTGAGCTAAATTAATAAATTTGTATGTAAGCAATATTCTAACTTAATATTTTTTTCCTCTAGATTGCAACTTATTTGGCTGTTGGTCTTATTACGAAAATCGCCGTCTACTCTTTGACTGCATTTGCTTCTTTGTCTGCTCTCGCCGTTGGCTTCAGCATCCTGTGCACGTTCACTTCAGTCTGCTTCAATTTCCAAATGTGGTGGGCCGGATTCGGAAGATCCTATGGAATGAGATCATTGTTATCTGCTGATAATCTCGTCGCCGCTGAAGATACCGTCCATAAAGCTATTACCACGTTCAAAAGACTCCAAAGGGCTATTTCTTCTGACTATTAATGACCTCTCTTACTCAAATTGTAAATGTGTAAATTCATTCAAGATTATATTAATAAATAACAGAATCTAACAAATTTTCTATAGTTCATTATTTATATGAAAATATTTGTGTATTTTCTCAAGACAGGAGAAAAAGTTTGTACAGGATTAAACGAGTAAATCTACAAATTATTGCTATTAATATTTGGTATTTTTCGTTTTTCGCCGTTTAAATGTGAAAAAAGAACTTCAGTTAAAGCTTATTATCTTGTTATCTTTGATTAATTACAACAAAACAAGCTAATTACAACTATTAATATTTTAGTAACGTTAAATGTACAAACAACAACAAGAGTTTTCTAAGAGATTTTAAGCTTTCTATTTATGAAAATTTAAAGTTTAAGACATACATTTTGTAATTTTTGTTATAAAATGTTCATGTCAATATAATTAATAAAGCTCTCTCAAATGCAGTCAATGTAACAATAGCTTTTTTCAACTTCACATTTCTAACTTCACCGAAGTTCTTTAAGAAAATTGTGAAGACAAACAAGTCTTAAATTTAGTAATTAGAAAAGTTGATGTTAATGTAACTATTAAAGTAGTTGAATGAAAACTGATTAAGTTAAATAAAGCAATAGCATTTCCAAATATTTACTCTGAAAATAGATATTTTATCGTTAATAAAATTGTATAACTATTTTTACTATGCAATTCGTTTCCGCATTATTAGATAATAAAAAATCATAATCACACCTATAAATACTCTAATTAAAGTAAAAAGTACAGGTTTTTAGACCGATTTGTATCAATCGCATTGTTTGCTATCATCGTATATCGGAGAGTCTGAGTAATAGGTTCATGCAATATCTGGGATTGTTTGAAACCGGAATGTTAAAAATATATAAAAAATAACAGAAGAAATATATACAAATAATAATATATATACAAATTGACTGTACACAATCAATGCAGAAAAAGAAGATATTTGTATAATTATAATTAATTTGGTATAATTTGGTTAAATTCTTCTCTAATTTGGTCTAAATGTTTGTAAGAAAGAAAGATTTTATTAAATAAACTTCTAACATTCTCAAGTCAAATTTGATGCAGTTTCTTAAGATAAATTTTTAAATCATTTCCTTGTGAAGAGCACTTTATACACAACTTTATACAAATTGACTATAAGCAGTCAATGCAGAAACATAAAAGATCATTTATAAATAATTAATATATGATACTAATTTTCTGAGAATTAATATATATTTGGCTTAAGAGAAATTTGGTTCCTTTGTTTTTAGCGAATCCGGACTGATCGAAGTTGCAGTATTTGATGATTTGGAAAAGGCCTGCTAACTTAAAAATAATATTATTTTTGTTATTGAAGTAAAGGCAATACATTTGTAAACATGAAATATACAACGTCCATAAAATATTTCATGTTTCTTTTCTTTGTAAAAGTTTCTACCGGAGATGACAAACTTGAAAAGAATTTCCAATAGGCACATCCGAGAAGTGGCAGGCTATATTTTCGGCACCTGATTTTCCTTTTCGTATTCCGTTACTATTATTGTACGCAGCGTTTCCGCCAAATCTGCCCACAATCCTAAGCTGTAAAACTTAGGTACCAAAGTAAACCGCCTCAAAAATAAACGCTCACTATTCAGTCTTATCGTACCTAGAGCTTATCTCACTAAGTGCAATTGTAACCTGTTGAGATAACTGCTCAGAAAAGATGTCGTAAAATTGACTTTGTGCTACGGATAAGGGTAATTTTTATCTGAAGGTACGGAACGGCGGAGTTGTTAGTAAATTTCACGACTCAATAGGCTTAAATTTCATAAAATTGAAAAAGGAAATATTACCTTTACCTACATTTCCTTTGTTAAAAACAGGAAAAGAACAAACTGCTGACAATTTAAGTACATGGAAATATCCATTAGTTTCATCATTATTTATCCTATAAACAGCAGATTATTTAAAAAGTTATATAATACGAAAACTTCAGCGGTACTAAAATTGTTGGGGAGCGCTTTTATAATAGATATGAAATATCCTTATGAAACTTGTGTATATGTAACGCATATTAATTTGTTGCTGTAGCTAGAGCCGTTTGGCTGTAATTCACTGTCAAATTTAAAGAATTGAAAAACTAACGGCCGAAAAAGCAGTGTCTTCACATGTTAGTGATTTTCTCGGAGACTATAATAGATAGAATTGATCTGAAGGATTCTTATGAAACTTGGATAGTTGAGGAATGTAACGCATATTAATTTGTTGCTGTAGCTAGAGCCGTTTGGCTGTAATTCGCTGTCAAAGTTGAAGAAATGAAAAAATTAACGGCCGAAAAAGCAGTGTCTTTACATTTTAGCGATTTTCTCGAAGACTATAATAGATAGAATGGATCCGAAAGATGTTTATGAAACTTGGATAGTTGAGGAATGTAACGCATATTCATTTATTGCTGTGTCTTGAGCCGTTGGGCTGTAATTCGCTGTCAAAATTGATGAAATGAAAAATTAACGTGCGAGAAAGCAGTGTCTTCATATTTTAGTGATTTTCTCGGAGACAATAATAGGTAGAATTGATCTGAAAGATTCTTTTGAAAGTTGGATAGTTGGGAAATGTAAAACATATTAATTTGTTGCTGAAGCTAGAGCCGTTTGGCTGTAATTCGCTATCAAAGTTGAAGAAATGAAAAATTAACAGCCGAAAAAGCAGTGTCTTCACATTTTAGTCATTTTCTCGTAGAC
>JAFMTC010000277.1:1932949-1982621 GCA_018845635.1 Nicrophorus orbicollis
TATGAAACTTGGATAGTTGAGGAATGTAACGCATATTAATTTGTTGCTGTAGCTAGACCCGTTTGGCTGTAATTTGCTGTTAAATTTGAAGAATTGAAAAAATTAACGTGCAAAAAAGCAGTGTCTTCACATTTTAGTGTTTTTCTCGGAGACTATAATAGATAGAATTGATCGGAAAGATTCTTATGAAACTTGGATAGTTGAGGAATGTAAGGCATATTAATTTGTTGCTGTAGCTAGAGCCGTTTGGCTGTAATTCGCTGTCAAAGTTGAAGAAATGAAAAATTAACGGCCGAAAAAGCAGTGTCTTCACATTTTTTTACAGTGGTGCACAATGTAAGGGCAGAAAATCCTATTGTCTATAACCCTTTGTAGCAATATCAATAATTATATCTTATTTTCTTTTACATACAAAGGTATTTCATCATTTTCAGTTTCTATTTTTCTAGTGGTTATTGTTGTATTAAACATTATTATTACTAATAGAAAACACGTAAGAAATTTAGTTTTATATATGTATATATTTATGATTTATAATCAGCTATTTGAATTACATCTATTATTATTTATATCACATTTCAAGTTACAACATTTCAAATGGAAATTCCTTCAATTATAAGCATGAGATCAATTAGTACCCGGTGTGGATGGCCCTCTGCAATCTTTTGTATTTGAGGACAGCATCTTGCACGAAATTGGCGGCGGCATCGAGGTAATCAGTGCTCACGAAAGAACGCATACTTTCGACGTTCCTCAATCCGGCGATCCACAATTGAATGCTGTAGCAAATGGGTGTAAAAGTGCACACGATACTGGCCATAATTCCGAAAACAGCCATAAACGAAAAAGCCGTTCCCATGTAGAGAGCCAGTGCGGTCACCACCCTGATAGACAATTGCGTGGCCAACTAAAAGAAAAGTATTCAATTAAAAAAAAAATACAAATAATTTATAATAATATATAATAATTTACCTTCGTTTTCGATAATAAAGAAGTTACAAAGGTTTGCGGTTTGTCATTATCATCTACCAAATATCCTTCGTAATTGCTTACTGGATAAGTCTGATGAGCAATGGAATAATCTTCTGTCGATTGATTTTCCTGAGCTAATGCGGTGAAAACGATTGTAGCCAAAAGGAAGAACACGTATTTGCCAGCCATTCTATGGGGGAACAAAAGTATTGTAAAAAAAATAAATAAATAGATAATTCTCATTTTCTTCAATGTTTTACTTACTTGATTTGAGTCGTTTGGATTTGTATCTACTGACGTGAGAATGTCTGTTTTTGTGGTAGGAAAGCTCTAAAGTCGAATGCGCTTTTGGGGGTGGATTTGCGGAGTTTTATACCAACAAAAACCAACCAACTTCCTCCCCACTACTCAGGTAAAAAAAAAACTAGAAAAATGGATTTAAGTAAACAAGAAACTTAATTTCAATTACAGGTGAAAACAATTTAATAAAACTTATTATTATAGAAATTTCTACAAAAAAAATATTTAAATACATTTTGTCGTTATTGCTGTAATATATAATCAATTAAACTATTGCAATAACATGTATTAAATTTTGTATTCAATTGAATATAATCCTCATATGTAATAAACCTCAGGCTCAGTTTTCGAACAAAAGTTTGTATTCCCTTCATAATTTCGGTTTTCGAACAAAATTTAGGTTTACCAGTCTCGATGTATGTTTGATACATAATTTTCATGTAATCAATGATACATTCACAAATTACGAGTAAAACATTTCTCATCCAACAAAATAATCTTTCACTTTGTAATGTGTGCACTCCTCATTAAATGCATTCCAAAGGATCAATTCTTAATTTAACTTGAATCTAAATACGTGAAACTATAATGCGTTTGTGTAATTTGTCTTATCAAATTTAAAAATTTGTAATTACAAAATCATATTTGAAATAACTATTGTTATGGCAATAGTTTTGTTTGTTTTTCACAATTTTGTTATTTCTTTTCTTCCTGTTTCTTCAGTTTTACATTAGAATCGACAAAATAATGTTTTCTTTTATTCATCGAAATAAACCTGCGTTTATGAAAATTTATAATTTTAATTTTTGTTATGCACTAATTTTATTAGTATTAGCTTTTGTAATTTTACTCTATACAAAGAGTTTATAGTTAAAAAATATGATTTTACGTTTTAAATAGAAACTAAACATTGTTTTGTAAGTTGCAATGTAATATTATTAAACTACTCACTTGCAAAGTAAAGAGTCAAAGTAAAATATGTAGTTGTTAAAATACCTGTGCCAAGTCTAGTTTTATATATTTATTGCATTGGATATTGATAATTGCATTTTGCGTAATTCTAATAATGATCTTAGTTATAGTAATTTTTGAAATTTCACTTCAAATAATGACTTCAAAATTAAACATTTATTCAAAATATTAGAACTTCAGTTTTCGAACAGATTTATGCGTTTATTTTTGTTATGAAAACAGCAATTTCATGAAGCAATATTATGAATAAGGGCAGAAAGGTGTTTAGCCCTTTGCAGCAATAGAATATTTTCTTTTCCTATTCTTTGCATTTCCTTTATATTTAGTTTATATTTTTCTTGTAGTTGTTGTTGCAATAAATGTTGTTATTATTATGAATACACAATATATCCTATAGTAAATAATAACGTCCTCTAGACGTGAAAATCAAATGAGACACAGTTTTATTGCACTCGCAACGAATTACAATTGTTCAAGGTGCTATTTAAAAGCACAACAACAAAAGTCGACTTAAATACAGTTACATTTTAAGAGAAGATTCGAATTCTTCAAATTCGCATGATTTTCTAGTCCTCTTACCTGCGTTTTCCAATAACGAAACTTCAAAGCAAAACATTCTTGTTGAATAGATTTACCTGTAATTTCAAATAATAAAGTTATTCCAATAAAGATTTACTTTATTATAAAAAAAGCGATTCAATAAATAAATACAAGTATAAAAAAGTATATGTACAAAGTCAAAATATGAACAGATCAGACTTTAAGTCTCACTTAACAGCTAATAATAAATAATGATAATCTCTGGAGGATTCAGTTTCAATCTTCTCGTTTGATGTCGCCGACGACGACGTCGATGGCAGGCGTTTCAGCAGGATCCTTCGCTCTCGTGAGGCTCTCTCTCGCAGTCTTCATGATTACCTCCAATTTGGACAGCTTCTTCACGCCCAACTCTTCGTCGGGTTTCGGTGCTTTCGGCTTCCTTCCGGCTCCGAAGAAGATAATCTTCTCGAGAACGACCATGGGAGATTCGAAGAGAAGCACCCAAACGAAACCGACGACCACGGTCACGACGACGTCAGCGAAACACGAGTACAGCTGCACGTTAAAACGTTTGTAATGCAATGATTTCCTGAATAGTTCTCAGATTAGTTACCATTTCGTAATCCAAGAAGACGGCAGGAGTTCTGATCCGGGCTAAACTCACAGCCAGCACGGAGAAGTGCACCAGGTACATGCAGAAGCTCAATCTGGCGATGATTTGGAAGAACGGTTGGCACAAGAACCAATTGATGAAACCTGCGATTTCATTGATTGTGTTATTGATGTACTAAGATTTGGTGGTTGCGAGATGTTTACCTCCGTATCCTTTGAGACAGGCGAATGTTATCCAGCTTAAACCGACGGCCCAGGCGGCTCGGTGAAAGGATAGGTAGAAGGAAGTGCTCCAGATGTTGTAATTGTTGGCGACGTCGTTTCCCCAGTAGATTATGTTGATCATTCCGAATAGCACAACAATCCATATAAAGACGTTGGTTACCTTTAATTAGAGAAAAAACATAGATTAATTTCGTAATTTCTTCCACAATATATAAAGGTTCCTAATGAGGAATCTATAAAGTTTTGAAAGGTTAATATTTGTTTAAAATCTTTATCTTTTCAAGGAGGAAGATTTAGTAAAAAGGTTGACAAGTTCTGCTGTAAACTTACCCAATTGATCCTGAAAGGTTTGTCTTTGTAGATGGAAATGATTGCACCGCAAAGAAGGCCGATCAGCCACGGCGCCAATCTCGTGTGGGTGACGTAGTAATAATAGTCGTAGTAGAAAGAGGTGAACATTTGTATCTCGTAAAGATAAACGATTAAGAAAGGGCAGACGATCGAGATTACCAGAAGGCCGCTCAACACGTAAATCATCTGCTTTGTGTATTTAACCAAAGGAATCAGCAGGATCGGAGATACCAAGAACATGTGCATATCCATGGAAAGGTACCAAGTGTGGAGGAGACACTGCGAAGAGAATTAAGATAGAACTTCGGATTGATTAAACAAAAAAAATGGTTGCAAATTACAATATTATCCATGTTAACGTAATTCTGAACGTATAGGAACGTGGACCACCAATATTTCAAGCAGTTATCGCGGATTAGGTTGAAGATCTCCGGGTACATCGGTCCATCCGATAGATGTCTGATGATCGATACGTGAACCAAGTACACAATAGCCAAAGCCGGTGTTATTCTGAAAGAGAATCTTTGAAATCAGTTTCGATACATAATGGAAAGATTATGATTCAAGTACCTGAGGTAACGATGGAGGTAGTACATGAACACGTTAAACCTTGCGTTCGGCTTTCTCTGAGATCTGATAAAACCGTAGGCCATCAGACAACCGCTGATGAAGAGGAAAGTGTCGACGGCAATAGGAGCTCCAAGGATGTACTGGCTGCTAGGTTGCTGCATCCACTGGAAACAACAAAAACAGAAAAGACAAATTAATACACTTTCGCTTCGTTAATCTTCGAATTTCGACATATCTTTAAGTATTATGAAATAAAACAAATATTGAAAAGTTAACAATAAACAAAATTTAGTGTTTTATTAGTCTTCCCATTCAATATCTAAAATAATTTTCAACAGAAATTGGAAACTAATTAACAAAATGAAAACAATATTAAATCAAAAATTTCACTTCATTTTCCTTATAAATTGCATAAAACGTTCTTATAAAACAATAATATACAATATTATTTGAATCCGGACTAATTGAATACTTTAGAATACTTTTTTTGACATTAATTTGTATTTTGTTCCATTCAAATTCAGATTATTTTGATAACTAAAGTAAACTCGGACTGATTGAAGCCGTATTATGTGAGCAAAGAATTGCAATGATTGTTAAGTTGTGTGAATGATCAAAGTATAAAAACGATTGTTTAAGGGAAAAAGATTAACGAATACTGCAATTGCTCAATGATGAAAAATTATTGTGTTCCTTCGTAAATGTCACAAAGTATTCATTAACAATTTAACTTTTGAAATATATTCAGATTAAGACAAAAAAGCTTACTTTGTCAATATGATTCTTATTGATTTGCGGCATGTAGGGTTGAATGGAATAGCGATGTCCTGCCATCACCCACATTATACTAATGCTCCTCAGACCGTTCAGACACATGAGCTGATCAGGGTTTTTGGTGGTCTTCAGCACTTTCCTCGCATTGGTCAACACTGAGAACGCCAACAGGATGAGATGCGGTGATTCTGTTAATACAAACGATAAATTAGCGATTTCAATTACTATTATCTTTCAATCGATTACCTCTCTTCGTTCTCAGCAGGTAATAATCGTAGGTCGTCGAGAGGATAACGCACAAAAAGATTATGGATAGAATAACACTGAAAATTTAAATGAATTATAGTTCGAGTTGTTCCTTTCTTTTCTTTGCGAATGTTTACATTGCAATTATATCGGAGGTGTCGATTCCTTTCCCCGTTTCCGGTGTTTGACACATGTTATCGTTGAATTCCTTGAGGTCGTAAGCGGAAGGAATGTAGGCCTCGATTTCGCTGGGTTTGCACGCGCTCGGAATGCACAAGGACAGAGCCATCGTTATGTAATCTTCCTGCACTGAAGACCTGTTCATCCTTGGCGCGAAAATGTCGACCTCCTGAAACCCAACGAACTTTATTAACACCAACTTCTTGATAACATTTCGAACAATCATCTCACTTTGCTGTAGGGCAAATTTCTGCGCTCCAATGGATCACCTTTGATGGGATTCGGGAAGAACAACATTAGACTGTACGTGCAGTACTTCGGACGGATTTCGATTCCCGTTTCTTCGTCTTTGTGGTAAATGGCCATGCACTCGTCGAAGTTACCAAAGTCCATGACGTTTCCAGTGAGGATTCCGTAGTTGATTTTCGACGAGGAGTCGAGCACTGCAACACAAGAGTTAATCCCTCGTTAATCTTCCAAGATTATTGTTTTTTTTTCGTTAATCTCTCGAGATTCCAATCTGCTGGTTATTCCCCCCAGACGGGGCCCGGATTAATAAGCGCGCGTTCCGGCAAATCGCTTTTCATATCCGATAACAATCAATTAAATATATTGTTAACACTCGACTACGATCTAGATTTTTGTACATCCACTCGACGCACCTTCCATCTACATAATATGATGATGTTGTTATTTTTTTTACTCGTACTACGGACATATTTCACGAACGTATCGAACACCTGATAAAAGTGTTATGATTGATTTGTTTATTAAGTAGATAAACTAGTTTGTCTCGTTTCTACAAACATTTATTTTTCGTCTAGAGAAAAATTGATAATTCCAGACGCATCAAAACACGGCCTGTTGTTATTTTTTTGTTCACGATCATCAACGTAAATCATCATTACTAAACTAAATGTTATTATTGTAGAATTTCATATTATTCAAAAATGTAAGTTAAGTATGAAAAATTGGATGCAATTACATAATAATTCAAATTTACCAAAAAAACGCATTTCAAAGACGATAAAATCTTCAAAAATAAAAGCGGGATAATCTCTTCGAAGTGGATCAAAATTGCACTGCTTTTTTTTTAGTTGCTAATCAATAATCTCCAAATTGAACAAACACGTAACGAAGACCTTGATTTGTTTAGTAGATTAATTTTATGTAATTGATCAAAATATGCTCTAAAGATTTCAATTACAAATTATATATTTATACTAAGAAGTAAGCAAATCTACATTGTAAAAACTTTTCATAATGTAAATTAGTTATTACTCAAATTTAATGTTTAGTAGGTAAATAATAATGTCAAAACTGGTAAATTCAATAAAATATTTTGTAAAATGTAAAATATTAACTAAAATTACATCTGAATAATGATAAACAAGGCAAATCTACAAGTGATTAATATCAATGCAACAAAGTCTTCAACATTTCAATAATGTATCAAATTGGCTTTACCAGAACATTTTGTTTGTTTGTTAACAATTATATAAAGAAAGTATAGTAATATATATTAGAAACAATACTTCAAGTGTGTTTTTGTTTTTGATAAGCAACACTTCAAAAAGTAAAATATTTAGATTTTTTTTTCAACTTAATAAATTAGCGTGAATTAGTAAACTTTTATTTATATAGACAAGTACATTAGATAAATTGAGAATCTATGATTTAATTATATCAATTATTATCATTATAGTATTTATGGATAATATTTTTAAAAGTGGATCAATTTTAATGTTTCTTAACAATCATTTTAAAACTAAAAAGATATACAAATAGATTGGTTAAATCAATTTGTTTGGAAATTTATTGAAAATATGATCATATTTAAGTTTATAATAATATTGAATAATATGAACGCTAAATTCTTTGCAAACAGTTAAGTAAAGTAAGTTTCAGACGTTTTTTGGATGAGAAATTAACGAAATTAAAATCGATTGAAAAAAGTCATTATCATATTGAAAATAAAGTTAATAACAAATTAATTTATTGGAATTAGTGTAAAGTGTAAATCTAGTGTTAATAAAAGTTTAAATTATTAAGTAACATATAATAAAATTAATTATTACTACAAGAATAATGCAATGTTGTGAAACGTTGAACATGTTGTATGATAGAAGAGAAGTTTCTTACTTTTATAAGCCCAAGGTATCTGTTTGTCCAAATGATCGTGCAGAAGATCCATCTCCTTCTTGCATTCTAAATTGGAGATGACGGCACCATTCTTGGGCCTCTGCAGGATTCCGTATTTCGCGTCTTGAGCATCACCGGAACAGGAGAGTGCGATCCAGACTATAGCCAACACTCCTCTCCAAGAAGACATAATCAATAAAGATGTTGTTAAAAAAATCGAAAAATTCAATAAATAATTAGTGTAAGTTGAAAATTGCAAAAGATCGCGTTCACTACTGGTCTTCCCTAAAAAAAATCCAGCTCTATTATATACATCTCCCTCTGCACTTGTGGAGATAACAGTACGTTTTTTTTTTGTTCCACGCTATCGAACTAGTCTCGATCGAGATTAAGCGAGTGGTGAGGAGAGATTTCAAAATAAAAATGATTAATACAATCGCAATTACCAAAAAGTAAACAAACAGGTGAACTTCCTCGTAAACGTCGGTTTACGTTAAATTGTGACGAATTTGTTTATTTGCGTTTTTGTTTATTAAAGGAAACAATAAATATGTAAAAGTAGTTGCGACGAGCGTCGGGGATTCTCATGCGGCTGCCGTTGGCTTCTCCAGCTTCTGCTTGGGTTTGCCTGGAATTATGGAAAGTGTGTGTAGATTGTGGGCGATTTTTTTTTGGGGGATTAGCGAAGGATTATCTATCTTACCTGTACCAAAGATCAATTTCTCGATGCCAATCATCGGCGACTCGAATGCGAGCACCCAAAATATAGATGCTAGTACGGTGAACATGAAATCGCCGCACCACAGATACATCTGAAAATAGAAATTATATCATTCGTAGATTAGCTTAAATGGCAACAATCTATTTCAACATATTTCATTAATTAATATAGATCATTGCTAATTATTATGTTTTTAGTACATTGCATTCCAAATCTATAAGTATTCCTAAGTCGTTAAATGACATCTGTCAACTTGTATCAAAACGTCAAAAAAATCTACAAAAAAATAACCTTACTTCAACCACAAACTTATATCTTAGGTCATGTAACGAAAAGATTGAGAAACGCTTTTATAGAATATAAACACACAATCTCTTACATATCTACTGTTTAAATGAAGATGGATTTCCAGACAAAATTTAGATAAATATTGGATTGATTTTTGTTTGAATTTGATTGATGTAAATCTCCATTTTTATTTTGCTAAATGAAGTGTAATTAGGATTACGTAGAAAAGTGTACGAATTTGTATTGATGAGATTTTTATTAGATGCTGTCCTTAAATTCTATATAACATAGTACGAAATAATCCTATTTACACTAATCTTGTGGTTGTTATAACGCGGATTCTATAAAACCAATTATGCATGTTATATTAGGTTTTAAATGTAATAGCTATTAAGTAAAAAAATCTATAATTAGATATGTGTTATTACAGTCTGGAGTGAGCGAAATATGGGATTAAAAGGCTTTAGATCATAAATTAATTGAAAAATTTCGACTTAATCGTGAAGTAGCATTTTTTTGCACCGAGACTTTCAAAGTACATTTTGTCTACATACCGTGTTGTAATCGCTGAAATGCGTGGCATTCTGTACGGCTCCGGATGATATCATCTGGACGGTCATATGCAGCAAGTACATGCTGTAGGAGAGTCTGGCCAAAATTTGCCAAAGTGACTTTGAAAGGATCCAATTCACGAAACCTGAAATACGAATCCGTTGATTTTAATAATGTTTGCTGGGGAGTTTAAGTCTTAACCTCCAGATCCTGTGACGCAAGAGTGAATTATCCAGCATAGACCGAAACTCCAGATAGGTCTGGTGAGCGAAACGAAGAGGTCGAAATTGAAGACGTCGATGGGCTCCAAGTAAATGCTTGGGTATTCTACCATGACAGCAATCATTAGGAATAGTATCACAGACCATATGAAAACGTTAGTTGGCTATATAAACAAAACAAATAATTATGTCATAATAATTGGAAAGTTTGCGTGACAATGAAAACTTGATGATCGTCACACGGTATTGTAGATCTTCCAGGAAAGCTGTCACGCACGTCTGGTCCAAAGGTACTCGAGAGCACTCGACTTGCACACGTACATTAAAACTACCTAATTACCTTGTCAATCTTCAATTTTTTCTTATCAGTTTCGAACAAATAAAATCCGAAACAGATGCCAATCATGTAGACGGAGAGTCTTGCGTGAGTTTCGTACTCGCTGCAAAATGAAAGAAAGTTAACGATCATTAAAGTAAGTAAACTGATTGCTTTACTTAAAATTGTTATTGTCGCGGTAAATGTTGGCTAGGAGCGGGACGACTATTGATAAGAGCACCAGAAACGCAAGGCAACTGTAAGTAAACCATTTTCCCTTCTTCTGGTACAGATGACCCAAGGGGATGAGGATGAGTGGCGAGATGAGAAACATCTGCATATCTGCGGAAAGGTACCAAGTCGGGATGATGCACTAAAATAAAAGGATAACCCATGAGTTACAAATGTGTTTTTTCAATTTAATTTCATTTTACCATCTCTGTGAAGTTCACGTAATTCTGAACGTAAAGGAAGAAGCTCCACCAATGTTTCACGCAGGAATCCTTCAGGAAACCGACCATTTCAGGCCAAAGTGGACCCGAATTGAAATGTTTGAAGATTGTCAGGTGGACGAAGTAGACGACGGCCATCGCCGGGAAGATTCTAAGGGATTCAACAGGACGTTATTGCTTTTTTCAGGACGCATTCCGATTCGAAATACCTTAAGAGACGATGCAAATAGAAGAATGGAACTTTCATGATGGTGAGCGGATTCTTCTTGAGGCCTTTGAAGAACAAGTAGGATACGAGGAATGCGGATAGGAAGAAGAAAGTGTCCACGGACACTCGAGCTCCTTGTATGTAGAAGGACTTTGTGCTTTTGAGCCACTAGAAATGACAAGAATGAAAAGAGTTGGTTATTCGTATTGTATTGATAATATTGGAGGAAACATTACCTCTTCTGTATCTTGTCGGTTGTGCAGTGGAATCATAAATGAGCCGTAACTCGCGTACCTGTGACCTGCTATGACCCAGGCCATGCTGATCGCCCTTATACCATCCAAGCAGTGCAAATGTTCAGGATTCTTTGTGGTCTTCGTTAATTTATTAAAGTTCGTAAATGCCGAAAATATAATTAAACTATCATGATATGGATCTGAAATCAAACGAAAAATGTGTATTTCTTTATAATATAAGCAGTACTTTCAAGGTGATAATGGGAATTATGCAAATTTTTAGATGTGTTACGAAACTTGAAGGAAGTTACGTTTCCATTATAATCTCACTATTAACTGCTCAACCCGTAACATCATTCAAGCCGTAGAATAGATATAATCCAAAAAGTTGTATTATTGAATGCATTTATTTATCTGTCGACTTCGCCAAAGACAATATCTAATGTCCCCATTATGGCGACGACATCTGCAAGGAATAGAGATCTGGAAATGTGATCAATTCCCGCTAAATGTGCGAAACCGGGAGCCTTGATCTTGCATCTGTACGGACGAGATGATCCATCCGACACCAAATACACGCCAAATTCGCCTTTGGGATGTTCGACGCAGGTGTAAGTGGACCCAGGGGGTACTGCGAAACCTTGCGAGAAGAGCTTGAAATGGTGTATGATGGCCTCCATGGACTTTTTCATCTCCCCTCGTTTCGGCGGAGACACTTTATAGTCGTCGCAGTGCACCTCGCCTTCCGGCATTTGATTCAAGCACTGATCGATGATCTTCAAGGATTGCCGCATCTCGTTCATCCGACACTTGTATCTGTCCAGGCAATCCCCGTTCGCTCCGACCGGTACATCGAAATCCATCTCGTCGTACACCTCGTAAGGCTTCATCTTGCGGATGTCCCATTTTATGCCCGATCCTCGCAGCATAACACCGGAAAACCCGTAGTTCAGAGCATCTTCAGCTGTTACCACTCCAATGCCTTTGGTACGGTGGATCCAGAGCCTGTTATTTGTAATTAGATCTTCGAGTTCGTCAAGCCTTTCGGCGTACTTCCTCGAGAAATCATGGATGTCATCCATCAAACCTAAAGGCAGATCTTGATGCACGCCGCCCGGTCTAATATATGAAGCGTGCATCCTCCCACCAGACACCCGCTCGTACAACTCGAACATCTTCTCGCGCTCCTCGAACTGCCAGAACAAGGGCGTTATGCCTCCCACATCGAGTACATGCGTGGCTATCCCAAGAGCATGGTTCAACAGTCTGGTAATCTCCAAGTACAGAACTCTTATAAACTTGGCCCTCCTCGGCACATCGATGTTCAGGAGCTTTTCTACGGCCATGCAGAAGGCGTGCTCGTTGGCCATGCACGACACGTAATCCAATCTATCGAAATACGGCAGAGCTTGCAGATAGGTCTTGTACTCGATCAGTTTCTCCGTTCCTCTGTGCAGCAGCCCGATGTGAGGATCCAGCTTCTTAACAATCTCACCCTCCAGCTCCATGACCATCCTCAACACTCCATGGGCCGCTGGATGCGCGGGCCCAAAGTTGATCACGCTATTGATGAACCTCTTCTCCAAAACCGGACACTTTCCCGTCATGTAGAACTTCCAATCCTTCGTCTCATCAGTCACAAACATCACGGGCCCATCGAACTGCTTGAAGTATTCGGCATCCGGATACCAATGGGCCATTCGTCTTCCAACAAAAACCCGAGACCCGAACTTCAACAATCTTTGCATTGTACAATAATTATAAAATATATAAATATCGCTTTAAAATATCTTTTACGAAACGTCTAAATAACGTCACAGAAATAAATCAACAACAACAACAACAAAAAACTTACATCTATCAAAGTTGTAAAGCACGACATCGTAAATCGTGCTGGCAACAATCACCAGAGCAACGAGACAGAAGAATCCACTGAAAATCAACAACAATTACAGACGAATTAACTCAAGTTACCAGCATCCTCACATCATAACCCAATCTCCGGTCGTCCATTCCTCCTTCAATCCACTATCCTGACAGCTAATAGGAACCAAAGTCACTTTAATATCTTTCAGCACTTCAGCCAGATCCGGAATCGTGCATTGATCCGGAATGCACATTGCCGTTACCACCACAAACTGCGAGTAATTTATCGCAGCAACGCAGTATTTTCCATCGACGTGAACAGGTTCTTCCTCGTGCAAAGACATGCACTGATCGAAATTCCCGAAATCCACAATATTTCCGGTCAAAGTTCCAGCGGGAAGTCGAAATCCAGAGTCGAACACTGCAATTTTTTTTCATTAACAAACCAAACCAAATTTGTTGCACAAAAAAAAGCGTACATTTCAAAAGGGTCATCGGACTTTCGGTGCAAAGCGATCTGTACTGGTCCGCACATGCTTCATTCTTTATCAGATCGAAGGTATTGCAAATCGAGGAGAGCTGAAGAAATATATCGAACAACGCGGTTGCATTCATCTTGCAACGGATTTAATAATCAAACTGCAATACATCAACTATTAAAACTAACGACGAGTATGATAATATATTTAATAGATAAGCATATTTTTTAAATAGCTTTATCCAAATCAAATCGCATATTGCAAAAATAACTAAACAATTAAACTAATCGATAGGATTGATACGCACTTTTTTAATTACTGCTGAATCAACAAATTAGTATAACTTTATTTGTTCAAATACATACCTGTGAACTGTTGTGTATGTTGAAACCAGCAATTCGTTTTATTCAAACATTGAAATAGTTGCACACATATGCTACTGTTACGGCGCATTTTTGAACACGAAATGCAGATTAAACAATGAACTTTCCTTGTAAATGAATAATGCGCGAAAAGTAGTGATTGTGAAGTGTGCAGCAAGTTCGTAATTGCTCTAAATTACAATTAGTAGATAAAGCTAGGCGTTTACATAAAATGTAACAAAAATCACAAACTGAGATTATCACGTTCGTATTTATTTACTTATACTGATAGTAATGTATAAGAAACAGGTAAAGTATGAGACCTGAGTACGCACATTGAATTATTCCCATAAAGTATGCTGCAAGTTATTGAAAAAAGAATCGAAAGAAATTGATTAAATAACAGAATTTCCAGTTCCAAGAAATTTCAATCAATTACGATCTATGTAACGTTCATCTTTATGCAAACCCATTTCTTGAACTCTTTGAACAAGAAAGGCTACATCAACAGCTTTGCGAAAATGCAATGCATTTTCAATCATCTGTAATCCTTGGTTTTTAACAAATTCGATGCGCTCCAATTTGATTAGTTCAATACTATCGAAACTTCGTAATTGCATGTAAAAATAACACTACTAAAATAGCAATTACTCATTAAATTAGTTGAGATAACAAATTATATGTGAATTAAGATTGAAATGTATTTAATTTCCAAAAAAAACAAATATGCCGAGTAACTGTTTTCGTTGGAAACATTATGCGCAATAAAACAATGCAAATATTAAATTAAAACAATCAGAGCAGATTCACACGAAAACAATATCTGGAGTTCGAAAAAAAGTCTTTAATCGGCAGCAAGGTCGTACGTGTGAATCTCAATTGTGTTTCGCGAATATACAAAAATACCCATTATCTTATTAATTTCACGCCCACGAGTGCCTTTATAGATTAATATTTTATGCGAAACTCATCTTAATCTCAAACTGTAAACTGTGCGCAGTATGCTGAAACTAACTTATTCATAGATCTGTAATCCTTTTATTCATTAATGATTCACTAATTGACGACCAATTTAGTAGTTTGTCGGCACATTATTGTTTCATTTACTACTAGATTTGACTTGACTTTAATCGACTGTTTTTATTGTTGTATCGAATCTTTAAGATTAATCCGCATTGATTTTAAGCACTTGATGTGGATTAACTGTATCAATATTGATTAATTTCTCAAAATAACTGCTCTGATTTTAACTGTAAAAAGGAAAATAACAGTCATTTTTGTTTCAATATTTAAAATATTAATTTAAAAGATAATTTTGTTTTTTTTTCAACTCCCTCTTCACTATCATCGATCCCGCCAGTCGCTGTCTTGTTCTTCACCTGGATTGTATTATAATTGTACTCTGATCTTCGTCGTTAGTTTAAATTGCGACTTTTGTTGTTCTCTGGAACTTTAGTATTGCTTCGTATACGTCTGCGTTCTTGGTCAGGATGAGGCACTTGATGGACGTGGGCATGGGGATCCTGTTATAGAGCATAAAGAACCTCGTCCTATAGTTGACGCAGGCGAAGAAGATGTGACCCACGGAGCCCGCGTGTGGCTGGACCTCAATCGACTCAGCCTAGCGATGTCCGTCTTCCTGCTGAACCCCATTTCCTCGAACCAGGGCAGCGTGCTGACTTCTCCTCTAAAGTTGAATTACCAGGTCCCTTTGCTCGTGTTCTCCTGCTCGTATTTCCTCTGCCATTTCGATGTCGAGGAGGATCTTTTTTTTTGTTCCGAGAAGAGGAAAACCTTCCAAAGGGACCACGGTGGATTCGTGATACTGTGGGATTTTTACCCACTAAAAACCTCTCCTCTTCTTCATCAGCATTCGGGTCCTGTTAAATGTTATTACTCTGAATTGTTGTTAGTCCTGTTCAGTGTTGGCTTCCACTGCCATTTTCTTCATTAGCTCTCTCCATCCTCCGCTCTGGTCTTCTTCCTTGGTAGAGAGTATGTCTGACGCTTAGCCTGTTATTATCTGCCAGCTGTCACCGCTCTTAAGCATTTCGCTGCTGAATAACGTGTGCTCTGGGCTATCATTCTCCTCGCAGTACCAGCACTTTTCATCTTCCTTCTTCTGTATGAAATTCAAGTACTTTCCGAAACATCCGTGCCCAGAACGCTCCTGAGTCAGATGGAAGGTTGTTTCTCCATGCTTTCGATTTATCCAGGGGCCAATTACAGGGATGAGTCTTCTGGTCCAGGCTCCTTTCTCTGAGTTTTGCCATTTCTCCTGCCATCTTAGCATTAGTCTTTCTCTTGCTTCGGTTTTGCTGAGCCCCGACATTCTCTCTTTTCTCTCTGTTGCAAGCAGCTCTATAGGTGGTACTCCTGCTTCTCTGGAGATTGTTCTGTATGCACTGCATATCCGGATGGAACCTTTTCGTTGGACCGTTTCAAACATCTTCCTGTAGCTTTTTACCGTCATTGATTCTTCCCATACGGGAGCTTTCCATAATGCTGTATTATTGATTGTGCCACTACTCCTAACAAACTTTTCTTACTCGGTTTCGGTCCTTCGTGGAGGATCTTCTGTGCGCGAAAGTGTCTCGGCGATGCACCGGGAACACCCTGCGCACTACGCCTAGCTCATTCGCCTCCTCATTACCTCTGATGCCCTGGTGACTGGGCACCCAACACAGGATCACCGAGTCTCTCGCTTCCTCCATGCGGCGTTTGTTGGTTCTGATTCAAACCGCCCAATGATTCGTCCTAGTGCTGATAACATTGTTGGTGATTGTCACTATAGAGCTTTCCGAATCGGACTACCTTCCGGATGTAATGGGACTGGGCCATGCAGAGAGCAACCTAGATGGCGTAGAGCTCGGTCGTGTAGAATCTTCCCGACGTCGACAGACAGGAGAAAATGATTATCCAAGACAATAATTTGATAAAAATTTAAAAAAAAAACATCCAGACAATATATAACAAAATATAAGAATTGAGACAGATGAGTGATATAATCCTATTGTCGACAAAGAAAGATTAAGAGAATAATTTATCATTTAAAACCTTCATTTTAATTTATTTAATGTAATAAAAAATAAGTTTTTTTGAGAAGATCGTTCAATTTTATTGATTCTGTTTTTTTTAATAAAATTCGTTTTAGATCTTACCACATTACGAAGCATTTTGACGTTTTCCAGTTAAATCAAACTAGGTTCTAATCTAATAGCGAAGCAGAGCGTCCCAAAGTGCTGGTATTGCGAGGAAGACGACGACGCAGAGCACACTAAAGCACGAGGCTGATGTAAAGCTAGGAACCAGAGAACCTGGTCAACAACATGCTCAGAAGCGAAGACAGCCGGAACATCATAGCTGGGTACATCACAGACATTATGAGCAGAAAGGAGCAGATGAAAGAAAGGCTCAGCTCGAAGAGCAGAGCGCAGACTAGCTAAATGAGTGAAGACTTGCAAAGAGACGGAAGTGCGGAGCAACTTGCACGAATACAAACAGCATGGTCAGAAAGACAATGGATAACTCCGGGTCCTGCACGCTTTTTTGAGGGAGGAGTGGTTTTAGCGCGAAGAAATCGCACAGTACCACGGTTCCTGCTCCAGCCGTGGTCCCTCTTGAAGGTTTCCACTCCTTCGAAAAAAAAAAGGTTCTAATCTAATCACGACAATTTTTTGTTATTATTAATTTCATTTTATAATTAATATATTTATTGTCATAAAACATTCGTTACAAATCATTAACAGACTAGTTAAAATACAGCAAATAATAACTTTAAAACCTTACAATGTTAAATATCACTTAAATAGTGGACGGGCTAGTTTAAAATACAGGAGCTTTTGTAAAACCTCGCTAGGATCTTCGGTGACCCTAGAGAGTAGTACTAAGAAATAAGACACAAATTCTAAATTTTTATTGTCAGTGGATGGAAACATTTCCATGGCCAACAATCTGTGGTGTGTAGACCTAGCTTTGGTCAGTACAGTATTAATAAAATTGCAGGTATTCATAGCTACATTTCCGTCCGAATTTTCCATAATCATGCGCAAACAATCATTCACAATTTTCGAATGATACTTTATTATGCAGCGTCCATGCTGTTTTAAAATATCATGCTGGTGATCGATAAAGAAGTTGGCTAAACCGTTCAAACCCAATTGGAAATAACAAGAAACAGTGTTCAACCTCATCCCAATTTCTATCGTGTTGAACGATCCTTGTACTGAATAAGTCCACAATTGACGGCACTTGCTTTCAGCTAGTACTCCATTCTTATCTCGGACGAATCGCCTGCAGATAAAATCAATGAATTTGAGCATCAAACTCGGTTTACTCGCAAATTCCAGATTTTTGATTGCTTCGCACAGTATTGTAACGGGATCCCTGTGCGATGAAATGATATAATTGTACAAGAATTGAAAACAACCATGGAAAAATAGGCCAAGGTTTATAATGTTCATGATAATATCTGGGGAAAGAGTCGAAATTAAAGCTGGTGTTAAAATATCGAAGGAGCGTAAATCAGATGGCGATGCGCCTTGGAAATAATGATATAATCCACGTATGTAATAGGACAAAACGTCTTTAGGTACAAGCTCGAATTTAAAAATAAGGGGATGATTTTTCAAGATGTTCATTGAATCTTTTAAGCAATGAAGCAGTCCCGGTTTGGGATTATTGCAGAAACCGTAGAAAGTGCTTACTAAAAGGACGCGTCTAATTTTATCCGCACTTGTGGTTTGGTCCAGCAGAGGTCTAAAGCAATCATATTGAAGTAGTTTGGTGCTCAGGTGAATGCTGTGTATCTTTGCGGAATCTGATATGTCATTGGATTCTGTCAAATACTGCACCAAGTCAACTTCTGGCAGATGGTAGTAGCTTCTGTACAATGGGGAAATCGCAAAATTGAAATAATCTCCTCGTAGATAATGCAATAAGATTCGTATGTGCGGCTTTTCGGTTACTCTATTCTTAAAACTTTTGAAGATAATTGTTCGAAATGCAACATTGTTTTCCATGTCCGGATCGTTGAGATTTATAGTCATGTTATTGCAAGGAATAATATTTCTCATCAAGTCCAAATAATCTCGTTCGTGCGATAAATACCACAAGACGTTTGTATTGTACCTGTTTCTTAACTGAAACAGGCACTCTCTTCGAAATATTCTTGGTAAAGTCGTGTAATGCATCTTGGAAATCTCGTAGTAGATTCTCTTATAAGGATTTGACAAAAACTTCCTTGTAAACCTTATATAGATATCCGGACGATTTTTTAATATCCAGATGCCCAGGGGGTAAGATATTTTGCTACGGCTGCTCATCAATATAGTATGCAATAAACGGTTGTGCAATTCACACTCCACTGCATCGCTGGGAATAAATCGCAATACTGTATCTATCCTCGCAAGGAGTCTTGTGTTATTACCATTAACAAACATATCGAAAACGTTCTGCAGGATATTTGGAAACTTGTAATAAGATATCTTAAATTTTGGATTCAACTTATTAAACGTGTACAGTAAATGGACTATATACACTAATATTTCTGGCTTTAATGATTCGATAGAGTCTTCGACGATGTTCGCAAACTTCAATAGAAAATCTCGGTGATGGTTGGGCTCATGTCTACCCAAAGCATTATAGTAATTACAACCGATGGTGGCGTTCAAGAATCGGATCTTGTCGTCATTGAAATCATCCTCCATCAGCATCTTCCTCATGATCAAAGCTTTCGCGACATCCTTCTCATCCAAGTTCAACTCTCTTTTCACTTTTAAAGTTGTAAAAATGAGTTTGATGTAAAACCAGCTTTTTTCGCACAATGTATTATAATTGAAATTGCACATGATCTGCTCAAGGAGAGTGTTTCTGACCGTTTCGTCTGCCCTGATGTGATGAATGCAGAACTTATGTAAAAAATGCACCAAAAACTTCGCTTCCTTGTTCATCCTGCAAGCTTTGATTATCTTTGTAATCAATCTACATTTCGTTTCGGCGTCATAATGGCTCTTCATTTGTTCTTCGAGCATTTGCACCGCTGTGTCGGTCTGTAAAAACTCACTATTCTTTCTTAAATCGAATGTGTTCCTGTCTTTCCACGGCAACAATTCCATCAAATCTTTCTTAATATCGGTAAAATCTTGTCCGTACAAATCTAAGTGGATTTTTGAGAACCTTTTCAACCTAATGTGGCGTGGTATAAAGGCCAAATTTCTGATCGCATCGCGGAAATTTGGTGAACCGTCGATGCTTTCCGGAAACAAGTTTAAGTAGTATATATCGAAGTCACTGCTACTCAATTTCCTGACGATGCTACCGCAGTGATTCTGGAACTTCGTCGAATTCTTTAAGACGAACTCCTTATCCAAAGCCAAAAGCTTTAACACGCCTTTCCTTCCCAACGTCGGTATCCCAAATCTCAACAACTTTCGTAACGTATACATATCATTTTTAACTAAATAACTAATCAGCCTTTTAAATCCCAGAAAGTTCGCGTAACCGGCCTCGAAGTAATTCTCCAAGAAATTCGGATACTTTCGGTGCAGCACGATCAGCTGTCTGCCGGTTAAACGCAAATTGTAATTATGCATAATCTCCATAACGAGTTTCTCGCTGCACGTCGGAAGCAGTCTGTAGGCCAGACGAATTCCGTACTTTTCTCTGATCTTATTGAACAGTTCGTCGCCATTTTCCATGACCGCCGAGAGCTTGTTGAACAGAAGCAGTTTGGAGACGTACGAAAGCGTCGGGCAAATGGCGTCGACGAAGTTGTCAACGTTCATTTCTTGGGCTACGTACCGGATGAATTTTGGATCCTTCACTATGATTCTATTGAGGATCTTGTTGCCCTTCTTGAAAACTTCAAGCAATTCCGATTGCTCTTCGAATCTCTGCAACATTTTCACTTTCAAGATTGCCTCTTGGTGGTTGAGTGTTTCCAAAGAGATCGCAATCACCGCGCGTTGTGCCATCACGGATATCCGATCGGAATAGAGCCTGTAGTTCATGTAGTACTCCCTCACACTGTCTCCAGACAATAGCTGGAAGTCTCGAATGGTCCTTATCATTTTGGCTGCAAAGAAAAGGAAAACATTAAATTAACTATTAACGAAGATAAATTGCTTTTTTAATGAGCCATAAATGGAAATGTAACTCGTTGATAATCTACAACTGCTTACGTAATCGCTTCGACACTACTGTAGATATACAAGTGTAGATTGCATATAGTAATTGGAAATGTATAATCAAAAAGAGATACATGTACAATTAGGTCGAGATTTTCTGCTCAATCTGTAGTTTCTCAAGCGATTAATTCAAGTTAAGTGCATGGAATGTTCGCCTTTCTAAACAGTTGCAATTCAGCGGGGAGCCGAGATAAAATTTAATCGATTATAATCGAGATTGCAGTATCTTAAGACAATCAAACAAAAAGTAAACACATAATCAACATGCATAGATAATTAGTACATCTGAAATCAGAATTACATATAATCCGTCTTAAATCGTTATTAAAATTAAGAATAAACATGTAATGCATTTTTCTAATACAAATGGCTCCTTCCTTCCTCAAAGAACTTAAATCGAACATCAAACAGGACCTGGATGCTGATGAAGAAGAGGAGAGGTTTTTAGTGGGTGAGAACCCCACAGTAGCACGATTCCAACTATGCAAGGTTTTCCTCTTCTCTGATCAAAAAAAATTTGAATCAAAGAATAAAATTATAAATTCGCATGCGTTACGTCAGGTTTTGTTCGTTTCGGTTAGCTAAATTCTGTTTACATAGATTTTTGTAGGTTTATAACCGGAGGGCTTATTTATGATTGACAGATGTGCCGAGACATTAAAAAGATTGAGAACCTATGGCAAATTCAATACGTGTTAAACAAAAACAGGTTACTATGATTTGTGTTATGCGTTGCTCACTTTTATTTTCTTAGGCAACTGCGTTACTTATACATTTATCATATAAAATTTAAAAGAAATACTAACAACATTAACCGAAGATCGACGTGATGAAATCCAAGAAAACGTACACAGATTTGAATCTTCGAGCATTTTCTTTTTTATAGCCTCGGCGTGTTTTTTGTGCAAAACGTTTGAATTTTGTGCTAGTTGTATGATAAAGGCAACCAACAACTTAACATTCGTTCAAAACGATTCTTCTAGCAAAAATTCAATTCTTTTATATTTGCCTCAAAGGAGTTGTAAATTCTCTCCGAAGCTTTTAGAGTCATTTTAGAGTAACGTACGCAGATCTCCGGACCGCTTGTATCCACAAACATCTTCAGTGGCTCAACGATGAAGTGATGTAGCGTTTTATAGTCGTTATGCAGCAAGTGAATCCTAGTAGAACTTCGAGTTCAAAATTGCTGAATGAATTGTTGATGAATCTTTCTTTCTTTTTCAACAAATATTCGCAAATTTCCTCAAATTGACATACACTCACATATTTTTCCATGTTCCTACCGATTGTTTCTCATGGACAAACTCATTCGACCATTGGACGAAGTAAACCCAATAAAGTTTTTATTCTTCACGAAAATGATTCAAAATCTTAATCCAATCGGTAAAATCTGTATTACCTTCTCGACTCATTGAAAATGAAGCAATAGCTTTGTGTGGAATATCTCTTAATGGTAATTCTTAGGACTTAAAACCTCCAATATCAACTTTCGACAATTTAGTGACGGAAATAACGCTCCCAATGTTTTTGCGTCCAAATTATAGAGTTAAGCCATAAAATTAATAAGCATATCGTCTACAAGAAAAAAATGAGCACGAAAAATGAATATCATCGTTGATTTATTGTAGTCTACAAATTGCATGCCTAAAACAACGCTCTTCGTCTCTTAAAAATAATCAATTTCAATATATTGCACAACTTTAGCGCATAACATTTTTTATTGAAATATAGTAAACCAATTGAATGCAATTTCAAATTAAAAAAAAAAAACTAAAATTCGATATCAAAAATGGAAAATGATAAAATCTTTATAGAACATGGTGAATATTAATTTGAATAATCTGAATACTGACCGGCTGCAGGTTGTCCACTGTTAACACATAATTATTGACACTTTTCGTCGGTTCACTTTAACATTACTTCATGTGGACTGCAGCAGGACCATTATGTCGTCGAGTTCAGCAGGAGTGAATGTAGTTTTACAAGTTTAACGCAACCCTAAATACAAATACCTGAACGTTGATGAGTATATGGATAAACTGCCATCTAGGAATACATTTGCATTTCATAATTAGCAAAGCGAATCTTGAAGTAAATTGCATTGTGGAGAAATTTAAATTCGAAGCAAACTGTAGTGAAAATATAAGATTGTTAATAATTTAATATGAAAAATATAAATTATTGGCCAAAATAGTCACCTTGCTGCAGCAATAACATTTCTTTTGTAGATTTTAGTTTATTTTATTGAATTTATTTCTTGAAAAATAGTATTTGTCTTTATTATTTTATAGTGTAAACATTTTATTTGTAAAGTAAATATTTATACATTTTTCACATAGAATTATAATCAAAAATAACAAAATTAGCCGAACGTCGATATATTGCAATCTAAGAAAATTTTTATAAGCGGATTTGAATCTTTTAGCAACATTGTTGTAATAGTATCGTATATTGCCTTGTAGTAGTACATGTTGTTTTTTGGTAGTGGGGTTAAAATAAAGGCACTCAATAACTTAACATGCGTTGAAGATGATAATTGTAGCATATTAAGGATGAGACTATGATTTAAACAGATTTTATCTTCGTCCAACGGCTTGTGAATTATCTCCAAAGCTTTTAGAGTCATTCTAGAGTAATGCACGCAAATCTCCGGACCGTAACTCTCTATGAACTTCTGCAGTTCCTCAATGATGAACTTATGTAGCAATTTATGGTCGCTGTTTTGAAGGTAGTGAGTCACGAATCTTAGTAGAACTTCGAATTCAAAGTTACGGAATGAGCCTTTTTGGAGAGCATCCAAAAGTTGTCTGGACACATCAGCAGCTCTTGAGTCGTTTCTGTCTTTCAACAAATTTTGGCAAATTTCCACAAATAGACTTATACTCACGTATCTTTCAACTTTTCTTATGCTCCTACCGATTTTTTCTATTACGACCTTCGCAGCATTCGGTTTCCTCATGATGTAATTGTAAACGAACGACGGTATTACAAAAGCGTATTTATTATCGGGATTAAAAAGGCATTCTTCGATGACTTCTTTGCAGAACTTATGCGGAAATAATTTCATATTGTCCTTGGTTAGATAACTAGGAATTCTGAACTTCTCATTGTCCGTCAATGTCTTTGCGTAGCTCCACAGCAGCTGAACGTACTCGACAAGGTACTTCTTCGGAATACCATTTATTTGGAAAATCATTTCCCTGGTTTCCTCGTCCTTTTCATCGACGAGTTGCAAATGCGTCTGGAATAATTCGAACAGTCCCTTCGTGGGGTTGTTGATGAAACACGAATGATTGCATTTGAACAAGAATTTCTTAACGGAAGTGTTCTTCTCTTTCGAACCGCATTCTTTCAGACACTCCTCGATCTCGCTGATTGGAAGCAAAACGGTGCTCAAGTAAATGTAATGTTTCCTCACGGAAACCGATCTAGTTGAAATAGTTTTCAAAGATTCTCCCAGAAGATCCCCCGGTGTGTGATAGAATGTTCTGTACATCGCTTCCAAAGCGTACTGCAAGTAATCTTCGTTCGCATAATGCAATATTGTTGGAATGTTATCGGATTGTTTGTACGTGTTCTTCAGAGATTTCAGTATGGTTTTCTGTATTTTCAGCACGATTTTGATATCAGAAGAATATACATCGATTTTACAAACGGCATCGGGCGCGTACTTTTGAATCAACTCGAAGTAATTTTGGTAATAAGACAAACTGAAAAGCAATTTCGGAACCATTTCTATTTGTTTTGGATCGTCGATAATCTTCATGGCAGCATCCCTGAAGACTTGCGATAGTCCATTGTAGTGCATTTTGGAGATCTCGTAATGGAATTTCGGTAACTCCTTTGCTTTTAGCAGTATGTCACTGGCTTCCTTGCAGATCCATTCCGGACGGTATTTCAACATCCAGACATAAAGAGTTTCGGTGATGAAATTTTTATGGTTACTAATTAAATCCTTAAGCAATCTTTCACGCAACTCTGCTTCTTTGCTTTCTTTGGGGATGAAGCACAAAATGGTATTTATCAGATGCGCATGTGACTTAAGGTCGTTGGATTGCTCGAAGAAAGAGTTAAGTGTTGTTTCAAAGGCGTAATAGGATATTTTGTGATTGGGATAGTTTTTGTTAAAGTCGCTTATCGTTTCCAAGAACTTAACGGAAGGTGAACCATCTTGCATGAGGTTCGCCTTGTGCCAAAGGCTGGGGTATCTCAATAAACATTTTCTCTCTTGGACTGGATGGTTTTTTAACAATCTCCAATTCCCGTTCACTCCGATCTCCTTCAACAACTTAACCAATTCCTTGTCACAGTTAAAATCTTTCTTAGTCTTTAGAAAGATCTCTGCCTTCAAGAAAGTCGCGATATCGTAATACGAATCCCCGTTGATTTCGAAAATCAGCAAGATTTCGTTTATGTACTTCCAATGCTCGACGCTCAGTTTAAGCAAATTTACGTTGGATGACAAACTTCTTAAGAAGTTTTTTCTAACCTCAATCGTGTCATTCTTGTGCTTGGCGCAGAAATATTTCAGCACGTCCAACAGAGCATTGTTATTTCTATTAATGTTACACGCTTTAACTAATGTGTGCAACAACGTGCTCCTATTATTGATATCGTGCGCCAAATCGATTCTATATATAATCTTCGTGAAGGCCTCATCCAAGGGGTAAAACTCCCAATGATCCTCTAAATCGAACCTTAAGCGATCCTTGGCGCTAATCATCTCCATCAAATTGGAATTAAACTGCATAAATCGGATACCGTATTTATTGTAGTAGATATCATTAAATTCTAGCCACCGTTCATGGATTGGCAACATTTTCAAGCTCCTGAGCACTGTATCCATGCAATACAGGTTCTGGATGTTCCTTGGAAATAAATTCTCCATGAAAAGCCTGTAATCCTTTACATCAAGACATCGATAAATGCGACTAATGTGACTGTTAAACTCGTGGGGATGCTTAATAATAAACGCCCTGTTATGTCGCATGAGCTTGAAGAATCCCTTTTTACCGAGAAAACAAGAAGGAAAGTCCGAAGTGATTCTCATCAACGTATCCATATCGTTATTAACCAAATACTTGATTAGCTTGACTTTAGAATTCACTTGCTTATCATTTTCTTGGAAGTAACCCATCAAAAACGTCGGATACTTCTTATGCAGCTTGATCAATTCACGATCGCTCAAATCAATATGATAACTGAGAACTTCTTTCATGATTATATCTTCTTCGCACGTCGGCAGCAGTCTGATGGCAGCGGCCAATCCGTACTTCTCTTTAACCGCATTGTAGAAGTCATGACCATCCTCCAAAAATAACCCCAACTTATTAATAAGTACACTCCTATCGACGTACGATATTATCGGACATAGCTCATCCACAAATCTCTGCGCCCCACGCGACGCAACAAACCCAATAAATTTTCTATCCTTGACGATGATACGATTCAAAATCTTATTGCAGCCGTCAAAAATGTCCAGCACCTGTTCGTACTGCTGGAAATGAAGTAACAACTTCGTGTAGAATATCTCTTCCTGGTGATTCTTCGGACCTATACCCTGTAGTAAATCAGTAATCTCAACATCCTGCAAACCGGATATGTTCTCCAAAAATTTACGGAAATTACGATGATGCTCTCCCAGCGTTGCACCGCCCAAATTATGGAACTGTTCGGTATAATTCTCATTCATTTCGCCTACAAAATAAGAACAAAATAAATTACTATTGTACAATTGATTTCTTACAATAAGTGCATGCCTAATAACACCCTTATTCCGTTCAAAATGATCAATTTCAATGTATTGCACAACTTTAACACTTTTGCACACTTTTTTATACACAAATTTGAATGAGTCATCCACTCGAATTAAAGAAAAAGTGCACTCAATCAATATAGCGTTTAGAATATGATAAAATGTTTATAAAAATATTGAGAATATTAAATAATCTGAATACTGACCGGTTGTAGGGCTTCCACTGTTCATACACAACTGTTACGAGTATTTATTGGTACACTAAAAACGCTAGTGCACACCGCAGCAGGAGTATCTGATGTCGCCGAGTTCAGCAGGAATTAATTTATATCTAATCCAAACGCAACCCAAAATACAAATACCTGGGAATAGTATTGTATAGGAATAAACTGTAATCTAAGAATATCCTTTTTCCTTCGATTATTACCATCCCAGTAGGAAATATATTGAATAAATCCAAATCTAATGCTAAAAATATTGAATATTAAATTACTTTGAAACAAAGTAATTGGAAATTCACTTAACACTTATAAATAAACGATTTATATTATTTGCATTTGTTGCAACAAATATACATATTACTTATATAAATTTAGTTCTCTTTATTTCTGCAAGTTTATAATTTTAAAAAAATATAGCCATAGCATTTAAGCTAAAAATACATTTAAAAAAATTAACATTAATATTTGAATTCTAAGAATGTGTATGAGGGGATTCGGATCGTTCTTCAATTCCCTTTTAATATATGCATGGTACTTCTTGTATTACCATTCCTCGATGGGGCTGAAGGTAAAAGCTGAATAGCCAATGGTTTGATGTGAATGGATGAGGGAAGCTGCAGTAAACTCTGTACAAGTTCGTAAATCATTTCGTTCAAATTAGCTCCCATCGATGTGTGAATAATGTGCAGAGACCTATCAACGATTTCCAAATAGTGAACGAACATTTCCGCTCCATAAGCTTCAATCAACGCCTTCTGTTCATTCACGATAAAGGCTTGCAGTGTTTCGTACGCATTTCCGAGATATTATACACAACGAATTTCAGTAAAACTTTTAACTTGAAATGAGCAAAAACGAGTTAAAATCAAATTCCGTTTTTGGTTCGTTATTAATTAAATGTTGCACCGTATTAGATTTAGACGAGGTGTGTCCGAGTTGTAACTGTTGTCTTTATTAAACACACTACCTTCCCGGATTTTCAAACAGAACTCCTTAGTCAAGTGACCAATAATCTCGTATATCTCATATGGCTTCGTGCTCTCCGCAAAGTTCCGTATTAGCGTGATGTAATCCACGAAAAACATCTTGAAAATTTTATCGAGCCGGAAAATCATGTTCCAGACTTTCGCTGTCGTTTTCATCTCAAATGACGGGTTTTTCATCAAACAGAAATATATACATTTGAAACTGTTTCTTTTAGCTGCAGGTTCATTTTCGTTAAGAAAACGTTCCGTTAAGATGTCCACAATCCTCTTCATCGTAAGCAGTGCTGTGCTTAAAAGAACCGAAAGAGATCTAGAAGTTGAAACAGTCAAAATCCTGCGGCGTTTAATGAAAGTTCTGTACATCGATTCTAAACAGAACTTCATGTAATCTCCGTTCGAGTAATGCAAGTTAAAGGGAGTATTATCAGATGTTTGAACGTGTTCTTCGGCGTATTTAAATAATTCTTTTCACGGTCAACGTTTCTTTCATGCCTATAGTATATCAATTAGTCTTGCACTCTTCGTATGGGGTAAATCGTTCGATTAAGAATTCTTGGAGCGGCATTGTTGAAAGCTTCGGAGATTCCGTTGTAATGTATTTTGTAAACTTGGTAATTGAATATAGAACATTTCACTAATTTAATCAAAACGCGTTCGAAGTCATTGAACACCTTTTGCGGATAGTATTTCAGTACCCACAGATATAAATATCTCCAACGAAGAATTCCTCTATAACTTTAAAACTTGTTCATGCAATTCTTCCTCTCCTTCGTCGACCGGAATTAAACGCAGAATGTTATTCACCAAATTTGTATGAATACGTGTTTCTCCAGATTTCGCAATTGTATCCATTAAACTGCGAAGATTTGCCGGAAATTTGTAATAAGAGGTGCGGTAATTCGGATAGTTCTTGTTGAAAGAGTGGATCGTCTCCAAAAACGTCATAGATGATGCCTCCCCGGTAAACAACTTTATTTTGTCCCGAATATGAGGTATTTTCAATAGACCATCTCGTTCTTGTACCGGACGATTCCTCAGCAACCTCCAGCTGCCGTGCAAAGCAATATCTTTCAGAAACTCTACTCATTCCTCATCACAGTTTTCGCCATTTTTCATCTTCTTGTAAATCACCTTCTTCAGGTTATGCGAGCTTTTGCAAAACGATTCTCCATTCACTTCGAAAATTAGCAAAATCTCATTAATTCGTTTCCAATGCTCATCGCTCAATGTAATCAAATTGAAGTTATCAATTAAAATGTGCTTTCTAACTTCGATCGTATAGTTTTTGTGTCTTAAACAAAAGTATTGAAGCAGAAGGGCGTTCTCGTCGTCATCGATATTGCTCGTTTCTATCAACTTATTTAATAAATCTGTTCATAAAGTAACTTATTGAGCAAAATAAATTTTGCTTTTGATCTTCTGGATGGCTTCTTTTAAAGGATACAATTGCCAGAATTCTTTTATATCAAATTTGAGTCGATCCTCCGAAGAAACCATTTCCAAAAACGTTTCATCCAGGTCAGCATATTTGATAGTGTACAAATCCTTATGAATTTTGTAAAACAATCAACACCTTTCAGTAATAGCTTAAAATTGTAGAGAATCGTTTTCGTCCTGAATAGTTCCTCAATGTCCTTCGGAAACAAATCGGAAATTAGGCTTAAATACCGATAAATGCTTTCAAAGTGTCTTTGGAAGACAGCAGGATTTTCGATAATACATTCATTGTTCATCCGCAGGAATTTGAGAAAACCCTTCCAGCGGAACATATGATGCGAATAAAGGTTGATCAAACCCGGCATATCGTTCTTCATTAAATATCTTATAAGCCTCTTTTTTATGCAAATGTGATTTCTGTACTCTCAAAGAAAAAATTCAACAAGTTCGAGTACTTCTTGTACAATATAATCAATTCACTATCTTTGTAATCAATATTGTAATCGGATAACATCTCTTTAATAAGCGATTCGCCGCAGGACGGGTAACAGTTTCATTGCGCCTCGTAAACCTAAACTTTTCATGAACTGCTTTCAAGAAATCATCATCTTGCTCCAAAAACAAACCCAACTTATTATATAGAAACATCTGGCTACGAACAATTTCAGACACAGTTCTTCCGCAAAACCAGATGCCCTAAAATTTGAAATCACAAATCCAATAAACTCTTATCCGATTCACTACCCTGTTGTAGGATACGTTAGTTTGCAGCAATTTTTCATGTTGATCGAAGAAAAGCTACAGTTTCGTGTAGAAAATATATCTTCCTTATAAATTCTCAGATTAACGGCGTGTAATAAAGCGGAAACTCTGGTAAACCGGAAACAAGTTGTGTAGTAACTGAAATTATGTTGAAGCTCCCCAATCGTCATTCCACCCAAATTATAGAATTGGTCCAAGCAACTTTGCATTTTGACTACAATATAAAATACTGGATCAGTTATATGCATATATTGTATGCTTAACAATGTAATTTCATTAAAAAAAAACAATAATATTTTTATAACACACAAGTAAATGAACATAAAGAATAGAATATCATAAAATTTCTATTCAATACTCACCTTACAAGCGATATTTTCTCCGGTAAAGTCTACAATAACAAATTGTTTATAGATTTTCCTGCAACTGATAGACAACAGCAGGAAGAATTGATTATAGCAGGAATAACAATGCGATGCAGCAACCAACAACGCTTTGTACTAAATGCAGGTGCACACCTGCCATCTTTTGCTGATTATTTTCAAACAATTTTTATTTAAAACTAAGATATTTGTTTATGATTCAACTAATTAAAATATATTCTTACATTCCAATATACTCGTCAACTTATTGAGTATGTATTTGATATTAGCCATAAGTTAATAAAATATAAACAGGATGATGATTGTTCAAAATAATTAAAAAAACGAAATTAATCAATTAAACAAAATGCACTTAATTATTCTACCAGTTGAAATTATTGATTTACAATCTTTGATGTACACAAATATTTCATGTAAATAAATATTAATATATGAATGAAATTGTTATTATAAAATATATATAGTCTATGAATACTTAAAAAAGTGATCTATTTTAGTTAATTCCATAATAATCATAGTTATTAATGACCAGAGGCAATTATAGGATTAATTTTAACTGTAAAATATTAAATATAGCATAAAAAATATTGTACTTGATGTAATTCGGCACCTAAATCTATTAGTTCCCTCAATCACACATCGAATTCCTATTTGAGTAATGAAAACGTGTACTTACCTCTTTCGAAATTAAGTTAGTAAGTGAACACCAGCACAGCGTTAAAGGATTTCTTGTTTCTTTTTAGTTTAATTAATGAAATTTACTAGTATTCTTTTGTTGTTGTTTGCAAAGAAAGCGTACATCGTTCATAATTAGTAATGATTAGTCGTAGCTAATGTATTGAACTTCAATGGGAAATCACACACAATTCACAGACGAGACAACAAAAACTTAAGAGAACGCACACATCTTGAACACCTCTGCACATGTAGTACTACAGCATTGGTTAGTGCCCAGCAGCAGAGTAAAACATTTAGAAAATTCGACCCGTCTGCGTGACAACATTTTTAGAATATTTATTACTTTTCTGATAAGAGAACCGAATTTAGCCAACTAACTGATTCCAAACTTTCATCTCTATGTGGCGCATTTATAAATGTAAAAAAAGCGGCACTTTGTGCAAGCCTCGACGCATCCCCCAAATCAATTACTTTTGTACACTGACTTCTCAACATTTTTTTGTTTCGCTTCTCTCTGTTTTAGTAGTCACGGTGATGTCTGAAAGTTAACAATAGTAGTAGCGGTAGTAGTAGTAGTAGCAGTAGTGTCGTTTCACTGAGCTCGTCCTTTCCTTCCCTCCTGCAGCGATGCGTCAGTAAAAGAAAAGTAAATAATTAAAAACGAACAGAGGGATGTTAAATACAAGAATTAAGACAGAACGGAAGAACGAAATCAAAGAATGGTGCCGAAGAACGGTATATAGTACATAATGCGTTTCATCAACTCTAAGCATAAGCAAAAATAAAACTCAAAGGCAGGCACAAAGCGGTGTTTTTGGTGTTGGTGGTGTGTTTCGTGAGGGTTAGTCATTTTTTTTTTGTATTTAAACAAAACATAATAATAAAGGGCTGTGCATGCTGCTTTCGTGGGAATTGCAAAAATAACAACAGTGCTGCTAGCAACAAAACACTTCTTCTGTTTCCTCTCTCTCTCTCTGTTTTTTTTGTCAATACGTGGAAATATATATACACAAGGGGGTGTTGTTTTTTTTTTAGTTCATCTCTCTCCTTTTTTCAGAATTCTCGTCATATTTTTATTTAAATATATATTTCATTATAATAAAAATAATAGTAGTAATAATAAGTATTCTTATAACAAAACTGCTGTTTCGTGTATTACCGATGTTCATTAGTTCATTAAACGCTATCTAAATAAATACTTAATAAAAAAAAGGAAACCTCATTATTATATCATACGGTGGCTTTTCGTTTCATCAATTCCAACTTTCAGCGTTTACTTATGTTGTTTTTAAATAATTTTAGCTCGCAAAGCGAATGCAAATCCTAGGTTACGACTGCAAAATCTAACTATGTTTGCTCGGAAGATTCTGACCGGAAGCGTTTCCATCTTTTTTTTTTTCTCGAATAGTTCGGACGCGGTGGAACGGAAACGGGTCGAAAAACCGCACAGTTTAAATTCACTGATACAAACCGAAAGATTTGTAAAGATTCACAAAGTAATTAATTAATACGTAATTTATGAAATAATAAAGAAAAAACGAACAAACAGATATGGTTTAGATATATATATATAGAGTGAGTAGCAACTGGAATGTGGATTGATTGATTATTGCGATCGACGTAATTAGAAGATTGAAATTTGTCGGAAAGGAAAATTGTTGTAACTCGAAACATGAAAATAACTAAGCATAAATGCCAGTTCGATTTCGATTTTGTTTGATTATATATCGAAAGAAAGTACAACTAATCGACAATAAATTAGATTTCGATAAATCACAAGTGCGTTGCTATTAAGATATGTATAGAAAACAAACAATAAGAAAGAAATTGAAGTAGTTTAAGCCTTTAGTAGTCTTCTTCGAAACAATAATAATAATTAAGATTCGAAAGTTCGAAGGAACAAAAAACAGAACTGGTTAAATATTATATATATATAGTGTATATAAATAAGTGTTGTTTTTTTTTTAATATATATATATATGTAATGCGTGTTTTTGTTTTGTTTAAGAGCTGGGCTTGTTCGGTGTCGGCGAGTGGATCCCAAGGGCATTGAACAGTTTCGTTTTAAGGCCGGACTTTTCGTTGTCTGGTGTCCGGGCCGTATTGTTCTGTCGAAAAAAAGAAAAAGAAAACGTCCCAAACAGAAAGGAAAAAAAAACATAAATTTCAACAACAACAACAACAAACAAAATAAAATACAAACATCTCAAGGCACACGCACAAACACACATACAAAGCGACATGACATGGTGGGTGGGTGATGGTAAATGTTCAAACGAAGAATCAACAAATGGACAAACCGTCAATCAACGTGAGAAAAGTAAAAATAATAAAATAAATCACAAATAATAATAATAATACGAAACGACATAATTTGTAATGAACAAATGGAGATATAAATGTATAATAAAAACAAAACAAAATAGTTATATTAACGCAAAAATATAAATTTGCAAAATACGAAAAGGGGAGAAAATTACGTGAAAAGTTTTACAGAAAGAAAAGTAAATATTACACAACACGTGTATAT
This sequence comes from Nicrophorus orbicollis, assembly GCA_018845635.1. Taxonomy (NCBI): domain Eukaryota; kingdom Metazoa; phylum Arthropoda; class Insecta; order Coleoptera; family Silphidae; genus Nicrophorus; species Nicrophorus orbicollis. The sequence goes on from JAFMTC010000277.1 coordinate 1,966,474, forward strand.
AATAATAATAATCGTGATGATTGTAATAGTAAGACTAGAGTCGATAAATGCTTTCTCTCTACGCTTCGTGATCGGACAGCTTGCGAATTTGTTACATTGCGTGTTTATTTATTTTTATAGATATTTCTGTTTTTATCAAATCAAAGCAACTGATAATACTGACGAAGATGATGAATAAAATAATGATAATCTTACAAGCAGAGTGAAAAAAAAAATCGATTAAAATGTTCGCAAACCATCGGAATCACCTACAACTCCTCAACGTTCCGACTTTTTTTTCCTCCTACGTACCTCGTCTCCCTCGTAGTTCATGTCCAGGGACTCCCTGGATCCCCTGCGGGAGGTCCTCTCCTTGCCTGCACTAGGTTTCCTCGATGACCCCAGATACGAGCTCACTCGAGATTGTTTCACAATATCCAAAGCCTAATTCAACGAAAGCAAAGGTCAGCAAATGTTCAATTTCAAATCGAAGTTATTCAATTAATTATTATTCAATTCTATGCTTTGGTTAGTGCAAAATTTACTGAATTCTAAAAAAAAAATAACCAATCTACTGAGTTTGAGAAATAAACACTAAATAATCGACGCATGCAAATTAGATTTAAGTAATGGAAAACTTACTTGTTGCACATGCTGCAGAGCGCACGAGTTAGCGTTAATGTTAAGGATGGAAAAAAAAGATGATTAACAAAAATTTAAATTAAAAAAATCAAATAAAATAGAACTGACAGTTTTTCAATTTTTCGATTGTAAACGCTTAAAAATGCAACGATTTCAAACTATTAACACTTGGACTTTTTACACTTACTATTTTATATAACCACAGCACTTGTTCAATTTCAAAATATTCTAAAATATCCCACTTAAAAATTTCATTATAATCAAATTAATTTCTGAAATTTAAATCGAAAATTTCCGTATTTCACTTTAAAATTTATTCTTAAACTCGTAAGTTTAAACGAAAACTAAAATTCTAATAATAACAGAATAAACTAAAATGATGCTATTTGTTGATCAATTTATAAAATTGATAAAATATTTAAAAATTAGAAGTTTAAATATTTCATTATAAGTAAAAATAATATTTTAAATAAATTTCCTCGTAAATATTTCTTTTTATAAAAATCAATTCCTCGTTAAAAGCGATTAAAAAGAAACTGAAGCCAAATCGAAGTTAATGAATGTAATCATTATTATATATGTCCAGACAATAGGAAGACGAAGCAAATAAGCGAATTTAAAAAAATATAACATACAACTCAATACTTGAAGACCTGAGTTAAATAATACAGTTATCAATTATCAATTGAAGCCTTAATAATCAATATACTAAATGAGATCATTATTATGTAAGTACTGTCCACAGGAAGACAAAGCAAATAAGCTAATCTTAAGAATAACGATTCAATACTTGATAAATACAAATATATCTTCGTTATATTTGTAGTAGGTATACCTGGATTAAGCAAAATCACCAATTCAAGCCGTAATAATCAATATTCAACTGTAAGCCAATTGCCCCCCAAGTAAGCAAACTTTCGCCCAACAAATTCCCTCACTTAAAGATAAGCCAAACGTATTATTCCAAAGTTCATAGCCAACTGTCTCAAGCAATCAACTTCGACCGATGATGATAATAAGTATTGTTAATTGGCAAATTGAAAAATCATACGAAACGAACGATGCCTTCGATTAAGGGGGGTTGTTTGTTATAATTTGCAAGTTCTACGTACTTCTTTCCTGGATCTGAGGGCGCAGTCCTCGAGAGTTTCTGCGGCTTCGTACTTGCCCTGTCGCCGGTAGAGGGCGCCCAGGTTCTTGAGGGTGGTGGTGACCGTCGGCGAATCAACTTTGGCCGCCTTGTGCCATCCCCCGTATTCGCCGTACGGTGCGTTCTCCCTGTTCCTCGCCTTGTTCTCCTCCCTCTCCTCGGCAACCTGCCAAATCGGCTTGTTGTCACCTGCAAATACCGTCCGTCCCAACGAGAGCAAGCGCCGAAACAAAAAGAGAAAACACAAAAATACATTACAAAGACGGAAACGGAAACCATCGCTCGATACTTGTATTTGTTTATCCTGCCATTTTGCACAAGGATACGGGGAATTTGATAACAATAAATAAAAAGCCAACAACGAGCAAGAAAATAATAAAGAAAGAACAAAAAAAAGTACATGATTTCTAGTCACGTAAATTACTTTGCAATTAGTTTCATGTATTATCTAAAGAATCTTACAACAAAATAAAATATAATACAAAAAAAGGTAAAATAATTAAATCAAGGAATGTCAATACTAAAATAAAAATAACGGAGTAGCTTTATAGTTTGTATAACAAATAACCGATGCGAAGTTCATCGCAAATCCAAAAAAAAATAATATAATCCAACAAGATCGAGTTACAAAGTCGAAATCCTCGGGATCGTGCATCTAGCTAAATACAAAATATATGTATTTGGCATGATAAACTCAATGAATTATATATGTTTGTGGAGTCGTGTGGGCACTCCAAGTATTACACTATACTTGCCAAATACATGTATTTAGGATGTGCATCTACTTAACTAATTAATGTATTTAACTTTGTAGTGCAATAGTTGACTTTTCAGTCAATTGTATTGTGTAGTTGCCTTAATGTCGGATAAAGTACGGATGCTACGAGAACTTATTTTTTGGGTTCGATCGCTTTAATGGGCTTACCGTTGATGGTACCGAACTCGCGTTCGTGGGCTCTATTCAAGATTTGCTTATAAAGACCCTCCGCCTCGCGGTATTTGCTCTGCTTCAAATAACAGGAGGCTAAGTTGTTCTTGGTCTTGGCGACGTTCGCATCATCCGGTCCCAAGCGCTTCTCGTAGATCTCCAACGCACGTTGATAATACCTCTCAACCTCTTCGTATTTGCCCTTCGGAGAAAGAAGTAATCAATTAAAACTTGGAAACAATACTAAACTAAACCAGCGTACTTGATTTTGACAGAGCAGTGCCAAATTGTTGAGTTGCTTAGCGACGTCCGGGTGATCCCTTCCGAGAACCTTCTCGCGGATTTCGAGCGCCCTCTTGCACAGTGGCTCGGCCTCCTTGTATTTTCCGCGCTTTCCGTAAAGGACAGCCAAATTGTTGAGGGTCGCCGCAACGGCGGGATGATTCTCGCCCAAAGTCTTCTCCCTGATGGCCAGAGCGTCGTTCAACAGATTCGCAGCTTCCTTGTACTTATTTTGATCCCTAGGTGCATTCTTAGTAAAGACATGATTCATATTGGCGAATTAGATTCAATTACCTATAGACCAAAGCGAGAATGTTAAGCATGGTCGCAACATCGGGATGATCGTGTCCGCTGGTTTTTTCCAAATCTTCCAAAGCCTGTTTGCACAGTGGCACTGCCACCTCGTAACGGCCCTGGGAGGCGTATTGAATGACCAAATTGTGTAATGTCCGTAGTCTCGCTGGGATTTCGTAACCTGCGTTCACCTGCTGAGCTAATTGGCTTGGAGGTGTTGGCGACATATCTGAAAATTATGAAGTCATCAGTAGTAGAATGAGAAGTGTCCGGATAGTGAGGAAATCGCACTGTTCCTATCCTCGTTTTCATCGTCCGGGAAGAGATCGACGACCGGATCGGATTTCTCCGATCTCGATTGATCTCCTTGATTCTCATCGGTGACATCCTGATCGTAGCGAGAGACATAAGCCATGAAATCCATGTGGCGCTTCTCTTCCTCCAGTTGAGCCACAGCCTGCTCACTGGCTTGAAGACGTTGCTGCGTTGACGCCAACTCATCTCGAAGCCATGCGTTCTCTTGGCACAAACGACGCACCTGAGTACGAAGCTTCTGCTTCTCAGCCTCCACCATCTGCAGGTGAGCCGCCAACGCCATAATGACCTAAAATCACAATTAAAATAACATATAAACTTAATAAAAGTTCAAGTTTTAATGAATCCATTTATAAGTTATTCATAAAATCAAGTTCATAAATTGTGTCTTTAATTGATCTTCACTAATTGATTGTGAATTAGAATAGTTTATATTGTATTTTATTTTAAATACAATTAATCTACACAGGAAATCCGAGTGTTAATAATATCAAATTATGTGCCGCTGTGATAAGAATGTATTTTAAAAAATCCAGGCATTTACCAGGATGCCTTTTATTTCGGTCGGCTGAACTTGAGAGTTTTATTGGCTTCAAAGTTTAATGATTGGCACCAATCGATATTTTCGCAACAAAAGGAAAATCCCCCCAAGAGATACATTACAAGAAACCGTATTTGAGTCTCGATATCCAACCTTATTGGAATTGTAAAAAAAAAGGTCAAACCATATAGCATCAGAATAAATGCATAGAAAGAAATGTTAATAAAATCGAATTGAATGTTTCTTTCGTAGAAAATAGAAATAATAACTGATTATAAGAAAAAAATATATAACTGGAGATACCAGGCTCCTCCACCCGTGTTCTGTATTACACGTGTATTACGTGCTTCATTGCACAATTGGTTATAACATGATTCAGTAGGCTTCTAACGCTATTGACTACCACAAAAGAACTAGTTATCGATTGTGTTCATAACTACAAAGTAATTTAATCAACTCTACTGCTTTAAATGAAGTATAATTCTTGGCACGAATGATCACCAAGGTGAAACCTTCATTTCATTTTTATTTAAAAAAATGAAACCAGGAACAAACAGGTTTATTCGCAGTATTTGGTAGATTCGAAAAACTTATACATTACATGTTAAAGCAATTTGTATTTAGATTATTGATAGCGGAACTATGCCACGTAAATCATAGATGAACCTATATGAATACATGAAAAATATTATATATAATAATAAAATGCATGTTCTTCTAGATTTGTAACTAGTATGGGTATTCTATAATTTGCTTTTAAAGATGAAAATCGTTTGTAACTTTCAAATTGTTGATTGTATTAAAAAAAAAACTTGCTATAATTAAATTTGACAGCTAAATTCAAATTAATAAAGGAAATATTCCAGAAATCAAATTTATCGATACTCGTTTTCATTAGCTTAATTATCATCAAAATCGCATCGTGTACATCCCATTACTTCAAGCAATCTTGTTAATGGAATAAACTGCAAATCATTATGGAACAGAAATAGCTAAATTTCCGTATTGAACAAATAATGAGATACGAAAGGTGCCGAGAAAGTTTAATGATTAATCAACGACAGTCAAAGCGATGGTCAATCCAATTAGTATCGAATTAGTACGAACATCCTCATTGATGATATACGATATCCTGATACATAAATATTTAAATTCCAATGTCAAAGAGCATCGATTTCTGGTAATATAGCTTCATGTATTTTTCCCTCCTCCCTTTCTTCCGGCATCGGAATGAATTACAACAGAAAACAGGATTCCGATGCCGTGGAACGACCGCCCGTGCGTGACTCACAGCAATGTAACCGGTAGTTTTGTAAAACTGGAGCTCTACGTTGGCTGGCGTCACGAGCGTGGAACGCGATCGATGCCAGCCAGACAGGACGGCTCCGACCTTTCACCAAACGCAAACTGCTTCATATCGAAGTACGAAAATGAAGTGTTCAAGTTCTTTCTTCCTTGATTCTCTATTTACCTGTGCTTCACCAAGTCCAAGTTCGATCATCTCGGCACTGTGCTGCACCATGCCGGCCCTCTCGTTGGCCACAGGATCCGGAGCCTCGTGGAGTCCATGCAGCATGCCTGCATGTTCAGAACGGAGGGCCTCCAGCCCTTGGGCCACCGTTCTGACTGCGGAAACGATCTCTTCCTGGCTCATTGCCGTCATTTTTCCTAGACTCTCAATTTTCTTACTGAAACACACATCGAAATTCATCTGCATTATTCATCGGACCAATTGAAGCGAAGCAGAAATTGTTTAAGAGAAAAAGTACATTCCAATAACAACGCATGATCATGACATGACGAAACAAGTATTTTCAATTCCATCAATCATTAGTACCGTAGTTTTTAAACCATAAGATGTAAATTAATAAGTCAATACTTATTACTATATAAGATACACGCCAATTATAAATTAATAACATCAATATTACAACTGTTGCAAAACGCTACCGAAAGCAACTTTTCGACTCCAAATTAATTATTTTTACTATATTTATCTTATGCTCCAAAAAAATACGGTAATTTTACATAAAAATGATAACTTCGAGGTAAATTATTAAACCCGAGGATGAAAACACTAGGTCAAGGAGAAACAACCATCGTCTTCTGAGCCAAACATGTTCAAAATAACACACGACTAATATAATTAAATATTTTCAAAGGCATTCAACAAAATAATTTTTGTTCAATTTATTTCCGACATAGATGAATACAAATTATTAACGAAAAAATCAATTCAATCTTCAATAATTTACAGATGCAGAAGTCGATACTTGTCTTATATATTCTATTCAAGCACGATAACTTGCAACGATGCAAACAAATAACTCTCCTAATATTAGAAAATACAAAATACCTATTGTAAAACACATGCAAAACTAATTTTTCGAGAACGCAGTAAAACGCGACGACAGTGCATGAGAATAATTATTTTTCTTACATGAAAATGTTCAAGGTGACTCTATGCAATGGAAGACGCAATCAAACAAAACAAAATATCGCGTGCTTTATGATAACAGAGTATTCAAATTGCTCTGAAAACGTGGTAGTCTGATTGTTTTATGAAGCGTTCCGAGATTACCATCATCATACCAGTCGGAACACGAATTGCCATATTCTAATAAGCTATTTCTAAACGCAATTCCCGTGTGAGAAACTACATTTAGGGTTGAAAATAAAAACAAAGAACTAGACATCAAATTTTGCATCAACTCGATTTACACAACGATGCAAAAAAAAGCAATGACTCACTCGCTTTCTAAAAAAGAAATATTACGTATTGCGAGATAGCAATAATAATAATATTCCGTTGAACATTTCTATGTGTAAAGCAACGAAAAATGTTTGTGTACGTTTGTGTATAATAATAATAAGGAAATGTAGATATGCATTTGTGAAAACCATTGTAATAATGCATTCGTCCATAATAATTAGAGTTAGGGAAATCGTGTAATTATTGTAAAATACTATTGGCTTTCACTTTATGGAGAGACTCAATAAGCATTACGTTTGCAATTAATATAAAGTTTATATTTGGCTTTTTAATATCAAGATATAAAGATACAAGTAACACCATGTACAAGAACACCTCTAACATGAAAAATATGTGCAATAATTTTACTTATAACACTGTTTTTTGTTTATAATAAAAGCAATATTTTCTGACAAAAGATGTGAAATTAATAAATGAAATTTAAAGAAATAACGAACAAAAATCAATTTAGTACAAAATCTAATCATTTTTAATGAACTTTAAGTCGAAAATTCAAAAGTTACATTTTTTGGAAAATTTACAGTTGCTTGAATTCATTCAAAAGCATATATTTGTTTATGCGAAGTTTCCGGAATTTAATCCCCTTTTTGGTCTTAAATAACACGGTTTCACCTAGCACTGAATTTTCCAGAAACCGTGTTATATGATTACCATTATATTCTTTGTTTCATCAACAAGTTCACTTCATCCAACGCCCAATATTTTACAAATCAAGGCCTGCTATCCAAAAATTATAAATATGGAAGTGAACAGGTAAACACTTTAATTTATAAATTTCACGTACTATAAACTCAATTCATATACGCCTATTTATTTCACTTATAATACTCGAATGTAACAAGTACAAACTCGATGTTGTATATAAACATACCTTATCTAACATTTCCACAACAAAACCATTAGGAATAGAGATAAAACAACATAAACACTAGGTGTCTATTAAATAAATAAAAGTTGATAATTGGTGACAAAAAATAAAACGAAAGCTGACATCATTTTCGCTTTAAAATAATAAAAACAAGTTTCATAAAAACGCAATGGAAAATTCAATTAATTAATAACAATGCTGGATTGGCTGGATTAGTTTAATATAATTTGTAAATTGGATAACGAAGTTCAATCAATTACGTTCAATATACAACTACAATAAAAAAACAGCGCAACTGAACCCAAGTTAATGAAATTGCTCGTGTCTGGATTGGAACAAATTTGATCCCCGGAGTTAATTCAGAATGAACACGGCGTGGATATTGAATGAATTATGTACAGCCTGATTGATTCACTGACATGTACCAATCGATCATCGCAATTGGAGCCAATTTTTTCCTCCTTGTTATTTCACCAGAAATATAAAAAGCAATATTTACAAAGTGTAAGTGAATATGAATCATAAGCAAATTATCTAATTTGCTTAATTGATATTAGTCATCAATAAATATCTCTTGAAACTTAATGTTTAGTAAAAAATAATAATGCTCTCATATTCAACTTTGAAGTGATCTTTAAATTTGAATTATTATTCAAGTTTCTTCAGTTAATAGTTAAATAAAAACCTGTTAATAAAACAACCTTCATAGTAACAAATTAACAAGTTATGAAGTAAATAATGAGAAACATGCTAGTAAAACATACAAAAAACACACAAAAAATCATGTTCGGACAACGAACACCTTATATAAGGTTCGGTTAACGAACATTTCGAACAGATTATGTTCGTTAACCGATTACCCACTGCAATGTAAACATTATAAAAGAAACTATTAATAACTTTTAAATAAGTTTTTTAATGTTACAATACGTTTGAATTCAATTGAAATTGTATGGAGTTTTGTGAAACACTGAAAGTGTATAATTCATTACAGAAAATACGAACTGAAATGTAAACATTATAATTCTAAAAACTCTTATTAATAACTTTTAAATATGCTTTTTTTTAATGTTACAATACGTTCCAATTCAATTAAAATTGTATGGAGTTTTGTGAAACACTGCAAATGTATAATTCTCATTACAGAAAATACGAATTCATGAATAAAATGTAAATTAATTTTAACTTACAGGAGTTTATATCTAATTAATTCTCGGATTCTCTAATTCCTTCATTTCACGGATGGAATCCTTTTTAATAAAATACAAAATGGAAAGCAAGAATATTTCCATCTCCATTGCAAACAATTAAGAATGTTTCCATTTCGATTCATCGAAAAACTCTTCCAATTTCATAATTCTTTGTATTGTTTTAATAATCACATTTACTTTCCAAACTGTATATACACCAAAATTGTAAACTGTCCTAGTGATAACTGCAAAGAAGTTTTTTTATTATGATGAATCAATGATTATTTATATTTGATATACCTATACGTATTTGTTAATGAATCAAGAATACATTTGATATTATCATTTTAATTAACTAAATAGATTGTTAAAGTAAAAAATCTGATGCAAAGTTAAAAATATTACGATATGACAAAATATATTTGTTTATTAATATTAAATATGTTTGATATTACCATTTCAAAATCAGTCAAAAATAGGAGAATTCTAAATCATTACTGAAATTTGACCTTAAAATGACATTTGAAACTGACGTTTTAATGCTACAAATGTCAAAAACAAAATCAAAATATATCATTGGATATGAAACTTGACATTTTCATTTAAATATTGCTATAAACTAAATTATATGTTATTGTTATACAAAAATCTGTAACAAAACAAATAAAACAACTATAAATAAAAAAAGTCAATCCCAAATTATTAATTTGGTGCAAAAGTACAAATATCAAAGACGAAATTTGACAATAAATATGAAAATTCAAAATAAATATGTGAATTTATGAGAATATTGTCTATTATTGCTATTAATTAAAGAAATTATTCATTATAAATTATACAAAATCTACAAGAAATCTGATCAAGTTCAAAAAAAGAAGCAAAACAATACATTAAATATAAAAAATCAAAATATGTATGTTCATAAAACAAAAAATTTCGGCAATTGCGGTAAAAGTTTGAAATTTTCGTTTAAATATTGTTATTAACTAAATTATTGGTTCAAGTAGTATTTTAATATCAGATGAAAGTGTTAAAAATAGGGGATTAAATTATATTATTTTGCACTAAAAATGATGTTATGTTTATAAAATTGCATTACTTCTATTGATATTTTAGTCTTTCATAAGTTTGTCATCAAATAAATGATGCATTTTACAAACAAATCAATAAATTGATTGATAGACAAATAAAGGACACATTCGTTTTAAATTACCAATCCACTTCCATTATGTAATGACAAATAATACGAAAAAAAAATAGGGTAAGTCTGGAAACGCATTCAATCTTAATTTCATCACGTCCACACTGCGTCGAGAGGGTTGAAGTCGTAGGGGTGGGGTGGAATTGGATGCAGCAGATTGGCTGCACATTTCTACTTGCACCAAGCTAACGCAAACCCAACCAACACCACAAAACCACCCCCGATCGATACCAAGTAATGAAATCCAAAGAAAAATGCAATATTAACAATACAATAAATGATGAATCAAGCGACTGTATAAATATTTAGTATGTTAACATTATAAACTGGATGTTAGATAGTGGTTATCAGCATATGAAGTAAGCGTTACAAGAACGTGCGGATAACTTGCGGATAAGTAAATTTAACAATTAAAAACAAAACAAAAAAACATAAACAAAGTATATGCACACAGGAAACTTACATTCTATACGCGTTTATGGTTTTAGACATCTCTTCTTCCTATAAGATTATTTACAAAATAAATGCTCCGAATTCCATTTAACTTTCGAGTGTGTAAAAGCACTTGCACTTTGGGGGTTTGTTCAAATTGCTGCCGTGGAGAGCATATCAGCAAGCTTAGAATGCGTTTTTCTCATTAAAAAGTCTACTAATTACGTTTTGATTGAATTACAGCCAATTTTAGTGTTATATATATTTTTTGTATGTTGTGTGTCTGTTTTGTGTTTGTTGGAGCGAATTTATCGATCGCCTCTTACATCTTGCGTTGCTAACCCTCGGAACACGCGCTCACGAATAAGCATGCAGCATGAGCTCCTCCCACACCCCCCCAGATCACGATCTTGGCCGAACGGGGCTTTTTTCCCGCAACCCCTAAAACCCGAGCGTCACCCTCTGCGACAACAGCACCACCTCTAAGTCGATAGTTCAAGGATTGATCGGAATCGATTTTTTTAAATAAACAAAACAAATATAAACGTAACAACAGTTAGTTGCGCCCGATACATAATACATTGCACATGTCCGATCCGCAATTAGCAATGACTCACGTTCAAATTATTAAATACATTAGCAGAGGAGTGAGTGAGCACAGGGCTGACGCATTCGCCGTTGCCGCAACGCGTTTTCTAATGCATTTCTTTACCATTGAGAATTTAGAAATATCCTGGGCTGATGATTAACTATTTTCGGGATGCTTAATTAAAAGTTTCCAAGCGACTTGCTACAAATGGCAGTAGTGTGCAACTGCATTTACAGTGAAGAAGTAGAAGGATGAGGAAGTGACAGACAGACACTTTCTCTGCTAGGCCTATCACTAGATGCAAAGCTATTAGAAATGAGGAAACACTTACTTTGAACCACTACCATCCATTACTCGCACACAGAGGATCCTCTCCCACAAAGTGGTGGCAAGTCAATTACCACCTACTAGCACACATAGAACTTGAAACATAATAAAGAGAAAACAAAGCAATTAGTATTTTCTTACAAGAAAAGGAAATTAGTCTTAATTTCAAGCCCAATCGACTCTCAATCCAAGGTGTATGTGTAAATAAATGTAAACTTGTTATGTCTGAAATTCTAATAAGAATCTGTTTTCCTTGATTCTTCATTGTTGTTAATGCAATTCACTTAGGCATTTAAATAAGAGAAGTTGAAGCAAAAAAAATGTTTTTCATGGTTGGCTGCTTTGCATAGGCAGGTGTAAAATCCTTCAAATTGGAAAGTGTGGATGGATTGTGGTTGATGATGATCATTGTTTCCATTATGTAAAACGCGATTCTTATAGTATTTGTAAACTGAAAGCCACATTAAAATACATTTGTCGCATTTACCTTGAGATATATTTGTGTGTAGGATAAATGCAAAGTCGGAAAAATGGGAGATAAAACCTTCTACATGGAGGAGAGTGTGCGTGAGACCGGACGACAAAAGCAACAGGGTTATTTTTAGACAGTCAGTGAGGGAGTGTTTCTTTCGTCGGATCTTATCTAGGCAATGTTTGCTGCTACTTACGATCTTCGCACGGATTAATCCCATGTAAATTCAAAAACAAATCCTCCAAGTGTTTTGACAGCCACAGCAAAGTGCACACTCCATATACAATATGGCGGACGGGTCCAAAACGTCAAGGAGTAGGACACCATCGTCGGCGATGACGGCTCCATCTAGCGCCGTCACGTCGAACAGTTGAATCTTCGCCATTTCTCCTACCACTAGCATTGAAATCACTGCAAAATAAAGGAATTTCTCTTATTATACATTAAACATAAATTTAATCATTAAAACAATTTACCTGCAAAGTATTTTATTAAACCGTTCATGCAAGTACAGTTGCATACATCGATTCAAAGTTTAGGGGATTCCCAAATCATAAATAAATGTATACAGTGGTACCTCGGTATACGTCAGCTTTAGAAATACGTCCTATTCGGAATACGTCCTGTTGGGACGCAATAAATTTTACGAGTCGTATACCTACTTTAGTTCAATATACGACTTAATTAAATTATACGCGCATTTTATACAAGGTTAAAATTATAATGTTAATTATAAGTTTTTGAACATATTTTTAATAAAAGTTGCTGATCTTAGTGAAAATCTACAGAAGATTGAAAAGTAAAAAACCCATAATGGGACTCCTTTTCAATTGAATAGAACATTTTTTGTTCTTATTTTTATGTTTTACTTTTAAAGAGACTTTGGTTTGATTTAGTATATAACATTAAAATCACAATAACATTAAAAATCTATAATATAATTCATTTTTTATTAAAGATCAAATTATTTTTCAACCCCATTAACATACCACATCAAGAAAAGTTTTTTTTATATTAAAACGGATCAATCAATTTTACAATACTTCTTATGGGATCGGTTGATTTGGTATACGTCTAATACGGTATAATTCCAAACATCACGAAAGAAAGTTGAATCGAATCAATTTATCAAGAAAGCAACATTATTATATTTGCAACACTCTATAACAGTATGTAATACTGTTGTATTGAACCATCATTTCGTATTATTTATAACATTTTTGGTAATTTTATAAATTCAAAATAATCTTGTAAATTTCTTGTTAATTCAATAGCAATCCTCAATCGTTCAATCATTTAAAGAATGTTTTGTAATGAAATAGATTGTTAATTTAAATAATGATAAAAATAAAGAAAGCCTTCCGTTCATAGCATTTTCGTTCTTATAATATTATTTGTAATACATATGTTAATACATATAATGTTATTGACGATTTTCTTGCTAATTATATACAAATTTAACTTAAATAAATGTAAAATTGCTTTACTTCTTTAATTGGAATGATTAGATTTTAGATTAGATTAAGTTTGTTGTATTTAATTTACAAGTTTCCTTACTATAACTATTAACATTTTTTGAGATATTCTAAATTATATGATTATTTAGTAAATGTTTTTTGTTGTATTATACCAAATAAGTTGTAAAATATACATAAATAGTAAAAGTAGATATTATTCGATTATTATTATACCAATAATTTACATTCTATTGCACTTACGTATATATAATCATAAATATGTAATTATTCAAAAAGTAATTGTATTGTGCGAAATAAATTTAAAACATATAATTTTTAGTCTTAAAAAAGAGACTAAAGAGACTTTTTTTAGACTAAAAAAAAAATCAATAATTTTGTATTTATTATAATTTCATATTTAATAGAAGAATTATATCAGTATATACTTATAACAGCAATAAGTCTAAATTTTTATTAAACATATTTTTTTGTATTCTAGAGGAATTAAAGTAATGTACATGATGCAAAAAGTATTACATTGATCAAATTGTTTAACAGTGGAAAGTAAGGAATGGTGGTTGCATACAAGTGGATGTAACTGTGGGACGTTACGAAATTTTCCGTGATCGATTTACGTTGCCCGGGCAACGAATACGTTTCAAACACTTTGCTGACTTTAGATGTGTTTCTAGCAGGTTCCAGTGTTTCTGGTGCAGCGATGGAAAGGCAACCCTCCTCAAGACCGTCGACGAACCGACCCCCAACGGGGATGGCCGCTCCCCGCTCTGCGATGGTAAGTTCCGAAACGATACCGGCACCTCCACCAGCAAATTTCAAATGATCTGATCTGATTTTGCAGCCGTCCAGGCCTATAACTCAGCAGGGTTTGAGCGGCCTCCGCCCTCCGCCCACTTCAGGGCAAGGCTCGAATCGGATGTACCGCGACAAACGATTCTACACCTCGAAAATCCAGGCTCACATGAACGCAATTCGGGATGAAATTAATCGTCTGAATAAGAGCACCCTCGACTGTAGGGTTGCCTCGATAAATCGACAAGAGATGCGGAGAACGGCTGAGACCACGGCCAAATCTCTAACGGAGAAACAGGAGCTTTTGACTGTCTACAATACGGCTCTGGATATGCATCTTTCTAAAACTAGAACCGAAGAGATTGTAGCGGAAACGGCGGATTTGAAGCAGCGGAACGATTTGTTGCTCAAGGAATTGGACAACGTTTTCCAGAAAAAGCTCAAGAAAGAGGAGCAAATCGGCGAATTGAAAACGCGTATACACGACGAGGAGGCTTTCATCAAGGGACTGATTGAGAAATTGTCGCCGGAGAGTCGCGAAAAGTATTACGCTCTAGCGGAAAAGAACAAGAAAGTGCTGGAGAACATATCGAGCATGCAGAGCAAAATCAAAGAGTCGAAGGAGAGCATTGAGAAGTATAAAGCGAGCATTGCCCAGTCGAGCGGCAAGCAGAAAAAGCTGCAATTGCTGAGGAACTTGACGAGGTTGACCACGCAAAAGGACGAATTGGAAACGTTCGTACAAAATACCTTAACCCCGGCGCAGCAGCGCGAGAAATTGCTGGATCAAGTGAAACAGGACAAATCCGATATCGAATCGTTGATGAAAGTTAAGGATTCCGTGGAGGAAGAACTGGGCAATAACGAGAGCCGTTTAGCCGATTTGGAGCACGAGCTCGACGGCAAGGATAATGCCAGGCTGAAGAAGCACAAGGAGCTGCGGGAGCGCGGAGAACATATGGAGAAGTTCATAGCCGAGTACGGGGACAAATCCGAGGAGATAAAGACGAAAATAAAGAACGTTAATGGGGAGATATCTTCCGCTCTCGAGTATTTATCTGAGAATTTGACGGAAATCAATTTGAAGGAACTGGACGTGAAGTTCGATTCTGGAGAGCAGAACACGATTGATGGTTGGAAAAGCAAGTTCAAACTACTGACAGGACAAATTAACAGAATTTCAGCGTTGAAGCAGAAGTACGAAGGTGAGATTAGCGATATGAAGGAGAAGATGGGAAAGATGCGAGAGGAATTGGATCTGTACAGCGATGTGGAGACTGGTAAAGAGAAGATGGAGGACAAGAAGATGGTACTTTTGGAGTCGCAGCTTCAGCTTCAAGGCACTCTCGAGTCGACGCGATCCGCGGTCGTTGAGGCCAAGAAGAAGCGCGACGATTTAAAAAGTAGGATCGAAGGAAACGAGGAGTACGCTGAAATTATGAAATTGGAAAATCAAATTGAAGAAAGCACTAAAGAAAATGAAGAGCTGGAGAACATTATAAAATCAGAGTCGAACAGCGCTGAAATGGATCAGGTTTTCACGCAGCTTGACGAACTTCTGGCTGAAAGGAATTCGAAATTAATCGAGAGCCTGAAGAAGAATAAATTTTAATTATTAATCTATAATTATGTTGTTGTCTGTAAATGTTCTCTTGATTATATTCAATTAAAATAAATGTTGTTGGATTAAATGTTGTGTATTTCTGTTTAGGATATTTTATTGAAAAATCATTTCTGGACTTACCACATAGATTTAATTAATATTATTATATTATATAAAATTATTAGAAGTTAATGTTTATAGATGGATGCTGTTGAGTTCCCCATCTACATGACAATTGTACCGTCAACAAATTTGCTTAATGTCCTGTTTGTGATAGATTGTGAATAAATAAATG
>JAFMTC010000277.1:1982664-1994244 GCA_018845635.1 Nicrophorus orbicollis
AAAAGAAAAACAACATTACTTATTGACTTATCCAATATTTTTATGTTACAATAATTAATTTGAAGTAAGTAAACTGAGTTAAACTTTAAGATTCAAGTTGTATAAATAATGTAATAAACAAGTTATGGTAGTTGACAAAACATTGTAGTGAAAAGCCGATTATTAGTTGGATGATCTTTGTGGACAAATATGTTTTTGTTTGCGTGTGCGTAATTATTCGTAGCTTCAGTAGTTATTTTGTAACCGAAACATGTTATGCGTTTAACGGATGCGGTTTACGTCACAGTAAACCTAATAAAGTGATAGTTGAGTGCAGGCCACGCAGAACAATCTATTTGGACATATAATTGAAAATTAATAATTCATCGTGTTCGTTCAACAAAGGGGGGCTGGGTCAATCATGTTAATGTCGAATTTATCGTCGTTTTTATTATTGAATTTATGAAAGATGATGGGTGAGCAGCATTGGGCAGTCGTCTGTGCGCGTTAGTTTGGTTGTTATGTGCCCTTCGAAGGGCCGTTCCGCTTTCTGCAAGCTTTCGATGCCGTCCCGCCTATTCAGCATCATCTTCGGCCTCGCCCCGTGCTCGTATTCGAATCGTTCCGGCCTAATTTACATCCCCTACACTTTCGCTTTAATAGGTTTCGTGTTTTATACGTTTTTTACGCCCGAATTGGAGAGATCCCCGCTCCGATACTTGCAGGATGTACTAAACGTGTCAACTTTGGCCATCCTGCTGCTAACGTCCGTGTTTTCTCGCAGGAATATCGGGAAAACTTTGGCGCGCCTGAGAAATGTTCAATGGGATTTAGTGGATTTCCGCTACGACAACAAATATTCGGCTCTGGCGCACGGATGGATGCTGGGAAATTTTGCGGCCACCGCTTTCCTGATCTACGCAAGATTAACTAATGACCCGGACGGGATTTATTACTCGGTCACATATTACTTTCCCAATTTCGTGCAGAACATTTACGCCTTCCATTTCAACGTCTGCGTCTTCGTGATCTGCCTGTACCTGAAGCACCTGAAGACGGGATTCGGCTCGAAGCGCAATCTGAGCAGGGATGATATCGTGCGCCTGAGGGTGGTCTACAGCAAGATCTGGCTGACCGCACGCTTAATTAACGTCAATTGCAACGTGCCGCTGGTTTTCATATTCGCAAACACTTTGATGAACATCACCGACGGCATTTACGACTGGCTAATCACAGACTACACCGGCAAAGCCGTTGAACTTGTCGAGAGCATCATCTGGATTTTGCTAAATGCGATCAGGGTCGTATTCATCACGCACGTGTGCGAAGACATTTCCAATCAGGTACATCATTCATCAAACGTAAAATCAATAATAATCATTTACAAAAAAAAGCACCTCAAGCATTGAGTAATGTCGTTCTTTTTTCAGTTCCTAGAAGAGCGAAACAAATAATTTGATAATATTTCATGAATAATCATAATATTAAAACCATAATCAATCATCCTTAATCCATAATCATCCTGCTTCAACCATGTAAGAACTACAAAATTTTAGTAAAAATTTCTTAATTTCATATATGATAACGTACGTTTTTACAATTCCAAAATTTCTCAAACCCACTTATTTCAAATTTGATTTTAAATACTATATTTCCTCAAAATCCTTAATCTAATTTCTTAATGTATTTCTAACCTTCTTTTTTAAGTAGCTTTTTCACTAATAGTAGTATTCAATAGAAAATCGTGTCGATTGAAATCAGATAATAAAGCAAATCAAGAGTGAAATCCAAATTACTACTGTCATTCAATTAGATTCAAGTTTTTTGTATAATTTTGTTTGCAATTATTAAATAAAAATAAATATTTGCCAATGAAAATAAATGTTTTTTGAATTCAATCAATTTTATTGCCATATAATTATCAATTTCCAAAAGGAAATATATTACTAGATTAAACATGTCAATAAAATGTCGCAGATGAAGTTTTGTATGAAAAAGTAAATTAATATAAATTTCATTATTATTTTTTACATAATTCCGCAAAAAAATAATAATTTCATTTCATATTTTCCAGTTGTTCATATGCAAATCCAAATATTATAAAATTTGACCAAACAAAATGAACTCTTTTTTTATATAATTGCATGTCAGAATCTTAGCTTTCAAAATATGCATGCGTTTTATACTTTGCAAATACTGAAAAATAGCAGAAATGTCTTACCAATTAATAATTTAAAAATAGCTTATATATTACGAAAAACGACAATACTTATTAGACAATCAAATAGAAATAGTTGGTATTTTCAAATTGCAAACTTTTCTAAATAAATAGTATTAGTATAATAAAAAAAAACCTTTGACCCAATTTGTGATTAATCTTTACATAAATCATATTCATTAAATATTCAACGTAAAAATCAATATTAGCTTATTTATAATGCTTATATTCAATGAAAAGTATGAACTATTAAAGTTTCACGAAATTAAATTAAAATTTACATTCAAAATTTGTACCAAATACACCCATAGCTCGCTATACTGCCGCTCTTTATACGGCATTTCGCTATAACGGCCCTCTTCAATTAAGGCATGTTTTCGATTTACAGTCTAAAATGTTTCGCTATAACGGCAAAAAAAACTTTTTTGATGTCGATATGTTGCCAATCTTACGCAAGAGCAATAATTTATTCGTTATATGGCTTTTCGCTTTGCGGCCAAATTTCGTGGAACGTATCTAGGCCGTAAAGCGAGGTATGAGGGTACTGTTAAATGTTGAAGTAACAACAAAATTTTATCAAATTTTTATTTTCAAAAGAAAATTTATTATATAATTTTATTTGGTTTGTGACTGTTGCAAAAAATATTGATATTAAATTAATTATAAAATAAAAATAAAACTTGTTAGCCATAAATTGGAACGAAAAGCTATATAAAAAGACCTATAAAATAATAAAAAATAATCTTATTTAATATTTTATAATTAAATCTAACAATGTGAAACGAACGAACATAAGTCTATGTTATTACATTGTATAAACTTCGTAATACATTTTGATGTACACGTAATTTCTACAAAATATATTTAATTATAAAATATGTTCGTGACAGGGCTAATGTAAATGCATTAGCATCGTACTAATTATCCTGTATTTAATTTATATTAAATAATTGTTATTCTCTTTGTTTAACTTTTATACGGCGAAATGTAAAGAGCTAAAACGTATAAAACAAACGCTACTACGTGCATGCCTTCTACTCTCTATTGCTTTGGCACTTGGCTCTCCTCCTCACTATACAATTAGATTTTACTCGATCTCACTGATTCTCGGCTGTAGTCAGAGGGAGTTAATAGTCGAGTTTTACAATAATTATACGCATACGACCCAACATATTTCACATGTTAATTGCTGAAGGGGGAAGAGGGGAGAGGAGAACAGTACAACGACAGCCAGAAATTGAACGAACGAAAGCATTTGAGCCAAACAAACAAAATTTTAATAAAAAAAGCACGAAACAAAGATATTGTTATTATTGTATTTGGATTATCTCATGTTGTTGTCAAATGTCGATAAATTGAACTTGTTATTCGAAAATATGCTTTATCCAGTTTTGTGCAAGAACTTCTAAAACAATCTTTGTTAGTAAAACATGCAAAATTTGTAGCAGTCAATTGTTAACAACTCAAGCAATATAGGAAGAAATTAAATATCTATGTCCATATGTATGTGTATAAGCAAAACGAATTATGGACATTATTAATATACGCTTGACATTTCTGAAAAATTGTTAAGTACTTCGACGGTAGTCATGGAGATACCTTTATACAATGCCATATGTAATTTATATCAGCTGTCAAATGTGTTGATAGCTTGATAGACGCCACCTGGTTTTTAAGAATATTTTAGACTGTTCGGCATAATTTGCGAACTGGTTCAAAATCACTTTCATCACTAGAAGAGATAGTCAGCATATCAGATCTATGTCCTGAAGATAATGAATCTTCACAAGTAAAATTAGTCTCAACTTCGCATGTTGACAATATAATCAGTGATTAAACTTTGCGATGGCTTTGCTATTCTTTTGTACAATTCCTGATATCCAGAAATGCAATTCTGAAGCTCGCGTTGAAACTGCAATGCTCGTTCTGAATTATCATCTTTTTCGATGAAATGGTTTGCCAATCTACTGGAAAGTTGAAGACCTTCTCGAATTACACTTGCAGTGAGTGTGACTGTAGTTTCATCTTCTTCCGATTCATTTTCGTTTTCTTGTTCTTCAACGGTATCAAGAGTTATACCAATGATATCATTGTCATTCATGACATTATTCTCAAGTAATTCGTCTAAATCGTTTTGGGTATATGTTTCAAAACCTTCCCCACCAATTTCATGTGCTAAAGAAATTAATTCAGCTAAAATTGTCGACGTTTGGTTAGTTTCTTTGAATTATAACGTGTCAAAATGGCCTAAAATAGTTATTTAAAAAAATGCTTCTTGAAATAATAACCGCATAACTTCAAAACCGTATAAAAAGAGGACGGGTGTACTTGATAAGCTATTTAGTAATGCATTGCGTATTATCAATAACAATATTAGATTCTTGTAACTTATTCAAATAAAATCAGTTCGATACAATAGAAAACTTTTATTTCGGGGTTTGTTTTATTTTTATTTTCCCTTTCTATTTTATTGCCGGACACGACGAATTTGTTCCACCGGTGCCAAATTGTATGCGGTTTCATTCCTTCCGTTTATGTGTCTCTCTCTCCCTCTCTTTCTACCCGCAGAGCCCCCTTGGGCTCCATCAAGAACTTTAGACTTCTTTGCGAATCTCGAACATTGTTTCCCCTGCGAACGCAATAATCTTTCCGAAACTTTCCTCACTGCGCCTCGTCATCTCTTTCCATATAAAGATATATATACATTATTGAACACTAATGAAGCTAATGCAACCATCCACGTTTTACTATATTGAACGATTTAATTTTGACTATTGTTTCTTTTGTTGCAGATTCAAGGATTGGCGGAGGCCATTCACAAAAAGCTACTGAAAACTGAAAACGCAGTGGACAATTGCACGGTAAATACTTCGATGTTAAATAAGCAGGATTCATAATTTACGGTGTTTCAGATACTTCAATTTTCGCTGCAATTGATACATGAGAACATTGAAATTTGGCCCTGCGATTTGTTCAAAATCAACAATAGAATTATTTATGGGGTGAGATAATTCTTTGCTCGTTTCAAGTAGTCTAATTTATACTATTTTGTGATTATAATTATGTTGAAGCAACTAATAGTTTTAAATCAGTATTTCTCAACATTCATACATTCATTGTTAAAAGCATTACGCCAGTGTCTCTCTTTGACTTGAGGTGACAGCTGTCATATCATCACTTATTAGGGTGAGATAAAACTTGCACATGTCAAGTAGTCTAATGCATTCTATTTTGTGATTATAATTATGTTGAAGCAAAAGTTATGAACTAATAGTATTAAAACAGTATTTCCCAACCTTTTTAGCATATCTATTTGTAGTTATACATTCGTTATAAGCATTACACTAGTGTCTCTCTTTTACATAAGGTGACAGCTGTCATATCATCACTTATTAGCGTGAGATAATTCTTAGCACGTGTCAAGTAGTCTAATTCATTCTATTTTGTGATTATAATTATGTTGAAACAAAAGTTATGAACTAATAGTTTTAAATCATTATTTCTCAATCTTTTTAGCATATGTATTTGTAGTTATACATATCAAATATGACAGTACCCCTCTTTGACATAAGGTGACAGCTGTCATATCATCACTTATAACAAAATATAACCGACCGATTAAGGCCATAAGCCATAGGTTGAGAAATGATAGAATTTATCATAACTTTTCATACTTCTAAAGTATAAGATATCATTATAATGATAAAATAATTTTAGAAATTTCTTAATCTGAAAGCTAGGATGAGAAAATATTACGTTATCCGCAACATTTCAAGATTTTCAATATTGAATTATCGAAGATGAAATAAAAACGAATAGAGTTTGTTGTTTACTTTTTAAAGTTTTCTCGTAGAGGAGACACAAAACTGTGCTTGAAGTTATTTTTATCGCATATTTGCGAGTGGCGTGTCTGGAAATTATCAATTTTAACGTAAAATAAACCCATTGCACGAAATGAACGTATAAGAGTTAATCGTGACAAAGTGCACTAAAAGTTCTTAATTTCAGATGATAGGAGCCGCAACGACGTATTCAGTACTCATCTTTCAGCTGGGAGGCTCTAACGCTCTACACGAAGGAAATTCAACGTAATTAGTTTAACCTAATTAATATAAATTTATTAAATAATTTCTGTGTAAAGATTTAAGAAAAATCTTCCTAAAACATGTAATCATCATTATAATGAAACATTATAATTTTTTAGTATATAATAATTTATCTATAAATATCATTGAATTAATTGAAAAACAATTAACATGTTGTTAAAATCAATAAAATTCCATATTATTTAATTATAGATCTTTCAAATAATACTTGAAATATGGAATGTTATATACAATTTAGCTAAGCTTTTGTAGGTACTAAATAAATGTGAAGTGCGCTAAGCGCTAAGTTGTAGTTTCAGTATGAACAGTTTATCTAAATTCCGAGCTGATCTTCTAATTTTGCGGTAACAACAATTGAATATTCTTGCAGAGGAATTGATCGTCGCCGGTGCGGTGTTTTTGATAGTTGTGGGTGTAAATTAAAGTTCGGTTTAGGTATTGTGCTGGTCCGGGAGTTCCGGAAAGGTCGGAACTTCTGCGGAAAACAGGAGGAGGCGGCGGTGGATGAGGAGGTCGGAGGGATGAGGTGAGGGATGAGGGATGGAAAGGGACGGTTGGTTGGTAGCACCACGCTCTCCGTTGTGTATGCATCCAGTTTCCGGCAGACGCTTCCAGTCGCTACGGAACGCACGAGCTGTCAGCGTCGCGACGCCCGTCCTCCTCTTCGCCCACCTCTTCCGCTAACGCTAACCGCGACGCGTCACAATTAGCGCGCGTTAAATTTTCCAATTAAAATTGCACGCACGGAATCCACCTTGCACAACAATCAACGGCAACTGGAATAAATTATGTTTAACTACTCGTAGAAAAAAATAAAATAACGGAGAAATAAACCAAAGCGAAAAGCTGCGAACACACCGAGAAAACGCATTCGAAAGTTCTAAAGGTTCGTACAATTTACTTCTTCTATTTTCGTAACACAATTGAATTCCGTTTCATTCTCTTAATTATAATTAAAATTTAATTTTCTTAAAAATTCCCATACAATAATTAAAACTTTCCATCATCATTATGTTTGGAGTGTTTATTCGATTCAAACCACAATTATCTGAAAAATCTCTAAGTTTTATTTTTATAATTACAACTCAAAATAAACTCTCTTCTAAAAAAAACCTACATTACTACAATTTCTCCCATCCTTATTCGAATTTCTTTGTTAATTTCGATCTTTGGTTCGATTTAAAACACAATAAATTTAAAATATCATATAATCAAGTATTATTCAATAATTACAATTTTTTTAAGAAAGCACTTTAGTACTACATTTTTTCCTATCATTGTTGGAATTTCTTTATTAGAAGCTTAAAGAATTTTGTTGTTCGATTGCAAACACAATTATCTGAAAAATCTCTAAGTTTTGTTTCTATAATTACAAATCAAAATAAACTCTCTTCTAAAAAATACAATAATACTACACTTTTTCCCATCATTATTCTAATTTCTTTACGGATTTCTACTACTTTTAAGAAAGTACTTTAGTACTACATTTTTTCCTATCATTATTTCAATTTCTTTATTAGAAGCTTAAAAAATTTTGTTGTTTGATTCCAAACACAATTATCTGAAAAATCTATTAGTTTTGTTTCTATAATTACAACTCAAAATAAACTCTCTTCTAAAAAAACCTATATTACTACAATTTCTCCCATCCTTATTCGAATTTCTTTGTTAATTTCGATCTTTGGTTCGATTTAAAACACAATATATTTAAAATATCATATAATCAAGTATTATTCAATAATTACAACTTTTTAAGAAAGCACTTTAGTACTACATTTTTTCCTATCATTTTTGGAATTTCTTTATTAGAAGCTTAAAGAATTTTGTTGTTCGATTCCAAACACGATTATCTGAAAAATCACTGAGTTTTGTTTCTATAATTACAACTCAAAATGAACTCTCTTCTAAAAAATACAATAACACTACACTTTTTCCCATTATTATTCGAATTTCTTTGTTAAGTTCGATCTTTAGTTCGATTTGAAACACAATAAATTTAAAACATCTTTAAGTTTTATTTCAATAATTACAACTCACATTAAACTTTCTTCTAAGAAAACACTTTAGTACTACATTCTTTCCAATCATTATTCTAATTTCTATACGTGTTTCTATCTTAAGTTCTATTCAAAACACAATAATTTAACTGAAAACAACTGAAATTAAACATTCTACTAAAAATCAATAATACTAATAAATACTCCATCATTTTTCGAATTTCTTTGATTGTTTCTAGCTTTCATTTGATTCAAAACACAAACATTTTATAATTATACACTGTTTGATTATCATAATTTTAATACATTTTCTCATAGTTATTCAAAGTTCTTTTATTGATTTGTGCATTTATTTGATTTAAAACACACAAAATTACAAATATAAACAATTTAGTTTCCTTAATTATTACTGAAATGAAAATTTCTTCTTTAATAATATATCATTTTTCTTATTTCTTTGAGTTATTCAGTTAATTAAAAACATAAACATTTTACAAATGTATACAATTTCATTTCCATAGTTACAACTGAAATCGATTTATTTTTATGAATAAACTACAATCCTGATCAAAAAAATCTATCCTTATCTCTTTGTATCATGCTTTCATGTAGAAATGTGCACAGTTTTATTTCACGAATTACAATTAACTTTGTAGACTAATTGCAATTCTCTCATAAATTTGAATTATGAAATGACTAATACAAAACTTGTATAAATGTATGTAGATTTGTTTCCATATCTTCAAAACAAATTAAACTCCTTTTATAGAAAATTATAAACACTCGTAACTAGAACTATAATTACGAACCAATTACGAAACTGTTAGTTTTCAAATATATTCGTATTCCATTAGTTTGCAAACTTTCGTTCGGAAGTACGTTTAGAACTAAATTTTATAAATTAGCAGTTTCATGGTCATAATTACAAATTAAAATTTCATTATATAGAAAACTATAAATAAACTAATTACGAAACTTTTCTACTTAATGAATATTCATATTTCATTATGTGCTGCATACTTTCGTTACAATTATAATACAATAATTACACAACTCCACAGAGTTTGAAACTTTCTTTCTAGAAAAAAAAAACAACAATTTCATACAGTTTTATTTCCATAATTACAACGGAAATGTAACAATTTTATTTATTTATTTGATTTAAAATTGAAACACATTAATTTTGCAAATATATGTTATTCTACTTTTATTAGTCTTCACAGGAAAACTATACATATTTCATGAATCCAAGCCATGAAAAACTAATTAAAGAAACATTTATTTTTTTCATATTTTATATTCGCTTTTCATTGTCCGTTTGATGCTTTTATTCGAATCGAAACAATCTACTTTTTTCTGTAATTCATTTATGTATTCCATTATACTTTTGATATTAAATTTTGTTATGCGACGAATGCACTATTGTATATTTATAAATATTATTTCTAGAATTGTTGCAATATTTTTATATTTAAAAAAAAAATGAAGCCAATAAAGTTCATTGTATGAAAAATGTACAATTTTTTTGACAAATATAAAAATACACTCCAAAACCAATATAAATCTTAGTATTAAATAAAATACAAGTATTTCTAATGTAGAAATCAATATTTTATAAGAAGGTTTTTAGAACTTCCAAAAGTTTAATATTTGTGACAACCAGCCCCGGTTTCTTTCTATACATATGATTTATAGTGTTTAGACTCTATACTAAACCTTAGATAAATCGTAGATATTATTGATAACAGGACCATAAATCAAACTTGAAAAATAATATAAGTAAGGCGCTGTTTCAGTTTATTTCGTAAACCATTTATCATAGGAATAGTTGTATAACGTATTATTAATCATTTTATATTACTAATTGTTAGATCAACGTAATTTAAATAAGAGGTCTTTAAATTGATGAAACTTCTCTTTATTTCACATTACAAAAGCGAAATTTCAAATTATCATGAAATACAATTATACCATATAATTTATTTAATATTCTCACTGAAAACACGGCAATTCTAATAAAAGGGCAGAAAGACGTATGGTCAATTGAGTTAAAGTTAAATTGAACGTTAAATTACGATATTTTTTATAAGTTTTACATTTTTTTTTTGATAATTTCTGAAATAAAATATAAATTTGTACGGGCAATGTGCGATGTCTGGCCTAATGATGTATAGCATTTGGCGAATAGTCATTTTATTACTTTCCACTTGGAACGTTATTAATGGACATTGCCATTGTCGGAAGTGTGATTTATGCAATAACTATGTTTATTATTAGTGTACATATACAATTTAATAATGATATATAAACATGTATTGCATTGTTACAAATTCTGATTCAATTGTAAACATTAATAAACCATAATGCTTATAATATTATACAAATAATACATATCAATAATTATATAGAAAAAAAGGAGTAATACGAAATTATGCATTTAGTAATTGAGTATTGTTAATTAGGAAATTTAACTTTTTATTTCACATAAATATTCAGCAGCTTAACGAATTTCCATACAATGTTTCTTCAGAAAGAAAATGAAAAACTTTTTTTACGAACAAAGAAAAGTTTAATTAAATAAACTTTATATACAAAATGAAATCGGATTTTATACTCTAAACTTGTTTGTTTATTCTTTTTTCTCTTTAATTTAAGAATTTCCTATTGGAAGTTATGAAATTTAAGATTTTCATGATTGTTCTTAAATGATTTCCAAGCAAAAAAGTTTAATCAGTATTATTTGAAGATCATTGCAAATCTTCGGTTGTTACACTTTTTTGCCAAACATTTCCTTAATTTCGTCTTCAATTTATTTGTCCTCATTACTATAGTGGTACCTCGACATACGAGTGCTCTAATATAAGAGTGTTTTGAGATACGAGCCGCCGAGCGAGCGATATTTTGCTTTGAGATGAGAGCAAGATTTGAGATACGAGGAATCGCACACTACAAGACACCAGCAGTTTCTCCCACCTCAGACTAGACCACAGTCTGTGTACTTGTTTCACTCGCTTTGAGATACGAGCAATTTGACATATAAGCAAGGTTACGGAACGAATTAAACTCGTATGTCGAGGAACCACTGAGATGAGAGCAAGATTTGAGATACGAGCAATCGCACACTACACCAACAGTTTCTCCCACCTCAGACTAATTACTGTGAGATACGAGCAAGGTTACGGAACGAATTAAACTCGTATGTCGAGGTACCTTATATCTTATAGTAAGTGTATGACGCAGGGTGACAGCTGTCATTTCATTACTCTTTGACAATTTAATG
>JAFMTC010000277.1:1994340-2025607 GCA_018845635.1 Nicrophorus orbicollis
GAATATGTTGAAAAAGCAATCTATTAGTTTACAATTGCAACCTACACCGCTGCACACGACACCTACAGATTCTCCCACCTAAGACTAATTGATTTGAGATACGAGCAATTTGACATACGAGCAAGGTTTCGAAACGAATTATACTCGTACTGCATAATATTTTATAGACACTGAAAAAATAAACTTTGTTTTATACATTTAATTTATAACATAAATTTTGAAAATATTTTCATGTGGATTGCTAATTTCTATATTTTTCTCCAAACTAAGTATTTCTTAGTGACTTTTTGTCAATAACTATCAATATTTCCACATAGATTTTGTATTGCAATTTAAGGCAAAATATCAATAAATTAACAGAAATTGAAACTCTAGTGTAGTAAGACAAGTTTATATAGATGATTAGTAAGGGTAGAAAAACCTATGGTCTGAAGCCTTTTGCAATAATAGCATTTTTGTTTAGTTTTTCTTCATTTCACTGTATAAAGTTTATTTTTTTGTAGTTGTTGCAATACATTTTATTATCAGTATTTAAACTAATCTTAAAGGTCTTAGTTTAATATCAAATAGTTCTTAAAATTATGAACTTTATTTGTATTTTAACATTTATTAAAATATAAAAACGAATATTTAAAATAAAAGTTTAAAAAATATCATGTCATTTTCTCTTGAACTAAACGTTCAGTGTACTATTTCTCGAATTCGGTCTGAACATTGGAGAGTATTTCGTAGCAAACAGCAGTAGCATTGTGCTATTATACTAACATTCCATAGACCTTAGAGTCGTCTTTACATTTATTATATGGCTTGATGAAATCCCGCACTATGCTTTTCGCCGCTCACTGGCAAAAGATTCCCTCGAATAGTGTAAAATATAAACGTTTTACACTGGAAATAATGCCTCCACATATCAAATTTCTGCACAGCAAACTCGATCGTAAAAAAATAACAATATTAAAATAACAGTTCCCTTTTGCATCGAGTAATAAAAGCGGAGTTTTATTTCATATGAAGCAAAACAAATAAATGAATGTATAAATATAAAATAAATTATTAGTAGTCAAGCATAATCCTGGTTTAGCCAATATTCCGGACTATTTGGAACCGGACTAATCGAGGAAATAAAAAAAACTGAATGAAATTTTGTTTCTTTTGAAAATTTCTAATCGATCTATCGTAAAATAACACCGATCGAAACCGGGTTTTGTATAAATAATTTTATTTAAAATGTGAATCATTATCTATAAACGATATTAACTATAGACTAATTTAACTGTTTTTAATAGATATATTTGAAGAAATAGCGTATAATTAATTTAAAAAAACAGTAATTATTGTACACTTTTTAATTTAATTTAAAAAAATGACAACTGACTAATTGATAATTTGTATTATCAAAATTAGATCAAATTCAAATGGTTACTTTGACTTTAAATATGTTTAATCTAGTACATTAATATATTTTCAATTTGGATAAGTATTAAGTATATATATAACTTTTGATTTTCAAATAAAAAAAGTTAATTGTAAAAAATCATTAGGAAACTGCCTTAGAAATCCATCACAATTGATCATTAGCTACAAAATCAAGTTGCTGTATAGTTTGTTTGGATGTATATTACAAATTATAACTAACTACTGACTATTTATATTATCAAAATTAGGTTAAATTCAAATTGTTACTTTGACTTTAAATATGTTTAATCTAGCAAATTAATATGTTTTTAATTTGGATAAGTATTAAGTATATATATAAGTTTTGATTTTCAAATAAAAAAGTTGATTGTAAAAAATCATCAGGAAACTGCGTTACAAATCCATCACAATTGATCATTAGCTACAAAATCAAGTAGCTGTGTAGTTTGTTTGGATGTATGTCACAAATTATAACTGACTACTGACAATTTGTATTATCAAAATTAGGTTAAATTTAAATTGTTACTTTGACTTTAAATATGTTCAATCAAATTAATTAAATTAATATGTTTTCAATAAACAATGCATTATATTGATATATTTAGTTGGAAAATTT
Source organism: Nicrophorus orbicollis (assembly GCA_018845635.1). Lineage (NCBI taxonomy): Eukaryota > Metazoa > Arthropoda > Insecta > Coleoptera > Silphidae > Nicrophorus > Nicrophorus orbicollis. The sequence goes on from JAFMTC010000277.1 coordinate 1,996,373, forward strand.
GCTTTTACTTAAATCTTTACTAATGGATTATAATTATATTTTCAGCTAACAATTTGTATGTTTCATTATTCAAGTTTCATAAAATATTACAAGAAGTTGTATCAACCTTTGACCTCAAAATATATATTATATTATATAACTATAGTTTATTATTGCACCAAATAAGAACAGATGACAAATATCTTATTGACTAATAGGAATATAAATTATTTGCAGTTTGCAAACCTGATCGTGAGCATTGAAAAATCACGGAAATGTATTTCCTTTATTGAATTTCAAATGAAATCCCATATCGCTGCGAGCAGTTTAAGAGAAAATGTGACCACGACAGTGATTGCTGTTTATCCGCGGAATATGTACAGCCACATTTTTTTTCCAATCTGCAAAATTCAGCGTAATTACATTTTCAGAAACCATTGCACAAACAACGACAAAACCAACTTCCGAATAAAGAAACAAAAAAAAATCATCAACAAATCACTCACTCGGCTAATTAGGTAAGTACTGACGAACATGTGTGTTGACAGTTAATTCATTAGTATGATAATGTTAAAAAATAACTACATTATTAACTAAAAAAGAAGCACTTTACATTACATTTGATACGACCTGTCAAGCTAATATGTTTATATAAAACATTATAAAAAAGTGACAGTTGTTCGATAAAGAACATGTCATTTTTATTAACAATCAAATCAATTCAGTACAACAATATCTAATGATTATATAATATGGTTACTTCAAATTCAGCTACCGTTTCAGTTTCAGTAGTTATTACTTTGATTTCCATGACAACTAATAACAAGTCATTAGTTACATTTGGTAAACAACCATAAGTTGGTACACATGCTACAAGTATTTCTACAAGTTGTCAAGCAATTAATTTTGGAAAATGCTACGAAGTGCGTATAAAATAAATATCAAAAATAATTTAGTTGAAATGATTAATGAAACTTACTAATACTCCTTCAACGAACAATGAAACATATTTAGTTTTGAAAATTCAAAAAGTTTAGTTTACTACATTTTTGTAATATCATTTATTCATTGTCTACGTAATCGTTTACTATTGTTATTGTAATTTATATAATCTACATGTATATGACTTTTACATAAGTATTAAGTATATATAACTTTTAATTTTCAAATGAAGAAGTTAATTGTAAAAAATCATTAGAAAACTGCGTTAGAAATCCATCACAATCATGTTGCTGTATAGTTTGTTTGGATGTATGTCTAAAGTACTATGTCTAAAGTACTACTATGTCGTTTAACAAACCTCAAGTTGTAACTTATATAATTACATTATGCTGAATCCACATTACATACAACATCAAATATTGCATGTATCCAATATTGAATCGTTCATCAATAATATTATCAAACATCAACATTTAATACGATTTGTTAAAAGTTGGGTGTACGTTACACAGTTTGATACATAACATATTAATTATAACAGTAAACGTATTTCTCGTAGTACAAATATTAGTTGGTTAGGTGCACCATTCAAATGATAATATTCGGTATAGATCGACTATATAGATATTTCTATCATCATTGGAAATTTACTCTTCTATACTAGTTTTGTTAGCACTTCCAAAATGTATATGCAATGAAATAACTATCATGATTTAGTGGTAGGAATACAGTATTAAAATGAATGTATTAATACTAGTTCACTTTCTGAAAAAAAAAATCTTTGACAAGCAATTAATAAGAATAAATTACCAAATAACCTAACTTCTAAAAATTTATAATTTAGTACTGATAGATTATATATCATTTAAGTAATTTAACATTTGTAAAATGAATTTTCAACTGTATTAGCAATTTGTTTAACTTAATAACGTCGAATGTAAACATGATAATTGAACTATTATGTTCTAAATATGATTGTTCGGTGATTTAGTTTTAAAATGAATGTATTAATACTATTTCAATTTCTGAAAACAAAATCTTTGACAAGCAATTAATAAGAATAAATTACCAAATAACCTAACTTCTACAAATTTATAATTTAGTACTGATAGATGGCATATAATTTAAGTAATATAACATTTGTAAGATGAATTTTCAACAGTATTAGCAATTTGCTTAACTTAATAGCATCCAATGTAATCATCATAGTTGAACTATTATATGTTCTAAATATGATTGTTCAGTGATTTAGTTTAAGTTGGATCGAATATGTGAGAAACCGTTTGAGTTGACGATGAGAATGAAGAGAAGTGGTCGAAAATTAAACCGGGTTTTCAGTTTTTCCGCCGAGTGTTTACTTTGGTTGATTAAAAGAAAGAAAAAAAAAGAGGAAGTGTCGCGCAGGAGGTGGAGAAGCGCGCCCAAAGGATGCTGTTGACATTTATAAAAATCTTCAGGCCTTCAGTTCACATTAGGCTCGACAAAAAAAATCTCATCTTGTTCCCGGTCCGCGTTTTTTTATTCTTTCTTCCTGTGTGTGTGTGTGTGTGTGTAATGTCTACGTCTCTGAGTAATAAAGAAACAGTGCATCTCAAATACAGCCGTTTCCTTAATGATTATCTTCACACAATCCTTCCTCGGATCATTTCCAATTTCGTGCGCTATTGTTACGTAAACGAATCGAAGCGTATTTTTCCCTTTTTACCCCTATTTTTTATATATTTTTCTCCCTCGGTATGGGATAGGGAATTTACAGGAAGTCGATGGTGCTTCGCATGCATAAGCAATGAAGGAGACTTTGGCGTGAAGGGAAGTATCATGCGAGCAGTCGAAATATGCAGGAAAAAGATATATATAAAAAAAAGATAGTAATGTACGGCTGCTGCGAATCAAAGCGAGGACGGAATACGGGAGTGATTCCGTTCCTAATGAATTTGTATTGCCCGGATTGCGTACCGAATGAAGGAAAGGAACGAAAATATCGCATTTGTTTTGTGCGGTGGGGGATGTGGGGGGAATAAATTTGAAATTTCGCGCCGCGCCGGAACCGTGGTATCACATGATAATGTGCCGCAGCCCTGTACCCCCTTAACAACGACACAGCCAACCACCCACGATTTTGGCATTCCGGATTCCGGACTGCCATCATATTTCGTCGGCTGTAAATATTTAATTTGCATTTACGAAGCACGGAACGAAATGGGCAACTCTTCTTACGTAATGGGTGTGGGTGTGCGTGCGTGAGGGGCCCGGATTTCCCGGAGTGTAAACATATATTCCTCGCCTTCCTTTTCCAAATCTCATCCACATCCTCCTACTCATCCAATCATTTGCTTTTCTTACCACGACCACACTTTATTGCCATATGATGTTAATTTTATGCACCGAAATATTACCACTGTTCACAGATTATATTGTATATAACAAAAGTTTATTATTCTATACTCATTATGTAATTATATAAATTAATAATACGAAATTTTTGAGTAACTAGTATTCATTTATTAATACATAATAGCAATTGATTTAAACTAATTATTACTAATTGATTTGTGGCCATTATTCGTTTTATTCGGATTTTGTACATTTTATGTCCAATGTAAACAAATTGAAAATACAAAAGAGTCATTCAACATAATACAACTATATTAGGATTAACAGAAAGATCGCTCAAGTTTATCATTAATTGTACATTATATGCATGCTTTGTTTACTATATGAAAATTGAATTGATTGAAGAAAAACACACTAAAATAATTTTTATATAATATTTTTTAGTAATTTTAGAGATTTTCGCGTAATAAACTTCCAAAGTGGAAAAAAAAGGTCGGTGATAATTATCTGCAAAAATAAAATTTTCTCGGAGACTATAATAAATAGAAAGGTTCCGAAAGTTGTTTATGAAACTAGGATAATTGGAGAATGTAACAATTATTATTTTTTTGCCGTGTCTTGAGCCCTTATAGCTGTAATTCACTGACAAAGTTGAATTAATGAAAAATTAACGGCCGAAAAAAACAGTGTCTTCACATTTTAGCGATTTTCTCGGAGACTATAATAGATGGAGTTGATCCGAAAGATGCTTCTGAAACTTGGATAGTTGGGAAATGTAACTCATATTGATTTATTGCTGTGTTTTCAGCCGTATGGCTGTAATTCACTGTCAAACTTGAAGAAATGAAAAATTAATGGTCGAAAAATACTGTCTTCACATTTTAGTGATTTTCTCGAAAACTATAATAGATACAATTAATCCGAAATATGCTTATAAAACTAGAATAGTTGGGGAATGTAACTCATATCCATATATTATTGTGTCTTCAGCTGTTTGGCTCTAATTCGCTGTCAAAATTGAAGAAATAAAAAAATCACAGCCGATAAAGCAGTGTCTTCACATTTTAGCGATTTTATCGAAAACTACAATAGATAGAACGGATCCGAACGATGTTTATAAAATTAGGATAGTTAGGAAATGAAACGCATATTCATTTATCGATGTGTCTTGAACCGTTTATCTGTAATCCGCTGTCACAGTTGAAGAATTGAAAAATTAACGTGCGAAAAGGCAGTGTCTTCACATTTTAGAGATTTTCTCGAAAACTATAATAGATAGTATTAATCCGAAAGATGTTTATGAAACTAGGATAGTTGGGGAATGTTACGCATATTCATTTATTATTCTGCCTAGAGTCGTTTGGCTGTAATTCGCTGTCAAATTTGAAGAAATGAAAAATTAACGTGCCGAAAAAGCAGTATCTTCACATTTCAGCGATTTTCTCGAAAACTATAATAGATAGTATTGATCCGAAAGATGTTTATGAAACTAGGATAGTTGGGCAATGTTACGTATATTCATTTATTATTCTGCCTTGAGTCGTTTGGCTTTAATTCGCTGTCAAATTTGAAGAAATGAAAAATTAACGTGCCGAAAAAGCAGTGTCTTCACATTTTAGCGATTTTCTCGAAAACTATAATAGATAGTATTAATCCGAAAGATGTTTGTAAAACTAGAATAGTTGGGGAATGTAACGCATATTCATTTATTGTTGTATCTTCAGCCGTTTGGCTGTAATTCACTGTCAAACTTGAAGAAATTAAAAATTAACGGCCGAAAAGCAGTGTCTTCAGTGTCCTCAGCGGGCCGCCGTAAATTTATCAAAAGTTTTTTTATATTTCTTAAGTAATTATTAGTTTTTTTATTGCTGAACATCTCCTCCATAATATATACATATAAAGTATGAAAAATAACAGGACTTAAATTAATAAAATTAAAATGGAATTGATGAGTATTTCATATTTTTAATTACATTCAATAGCATTTGCATAATCAATAGATATATTTATAATAAATTTAAGTTATTCATGTGTTACATATACCAAAAATTGATATGTATCCAAAGTAAACACAAAAAACTACTGTATACGCTTGTAATTTATATTATTTTATACAATTGTATATACGCTATTCAAACCCTACTAAACTCTCTATATATTCCATACAATAAACCCGAAAATTTGATAATTCTGGAAAGAAGCCAAATATTACAAACAGCTATCGAATATTGTTCGACGCTGGAAGCACAATTGATAAGCAAATGGCATTTGATTGAATCGAATCCGTACACACACGTTCACCCATCTAATCCAGAAAAGCCATATGTAGTCCCTTTGATTACTTCATCCCACATTTGATTGATTATGGGACTCAATTGAGGCAATTTACTATTTTTTTTAAATTCAATATTACTGTACCAATAATATTGCTCTATTGATTTTCATGTCTGGATATAATGATCAAAATTGATAGAGCAATAGCACGAAAATTTTAAATTTGAACTTAATATTAGTCGAATGAAATTAACTAAATTGTCCGAAGAAAAATAATCAATTACTTATCAGTATTCATTTTTTCAAAGGTTTCATAATTTGTAATTGTAACTAATATTGTACTAACAAGGCACATGTAATATAAAACAAATAAATGTATATACAAATATAATTGAACTCATACAACTTTATAAAAGTCTGAAGTAGATATATTAACAATCTATTTGGAAACATACATTACATGCATATTACATATTTTGTTCCGTATTTTCATTGTCGACGCTATAAGTATGGAACATAACAAGAAATCTTACAGAATTTAATGTAACAAATAACAATATAAAATACACAGTAAAACTTTACAAACTCAAGTATAAATAGTTTACGTAATAAATGACAACTAAATTTGTTCAAACAAATATTATGTATTCGATCCATCTTTGTGTATATAAGTGGGTCTATTTCCTAATTGTTAACTAAAGAAGTAGATTTTTTAGTGAAAATACTACTTTTATCAATTAATATAATAATAAATTATTGGATAGAAAGACCCTTTGCAGCAATTTAATTTAATTTTTGCAATTAATACTAAAATTAATTGTTTTCTATTTGATTATCTTTTCAGTATAAGAACATTTCAATGGAATAAATATACCATTAAGACTTCATGACTAAATAACTAAAGTGTACTAAGCAGACATTATTAATTCGGAACACAACTTTCTGTTAACTGATTTGCTAGTGAAATACAAAATGACTTTCCGAACAACCCTATAGTTATCTCTATCGAAATATATGTAGATAGTTCTTGATGAGAGAATTGCAATCATACATTTTGATACAACTAATTATACAAATACTGTCTGCGTAATGTTTGTGTATTCTGTAGGTTTATATGAGAGTGAGTAGAGCTATGAAGATTCGGAACTGTAGCAGCTTTATGCGTGGGTGTGAATCATCAGCGTCATTTCAATACGTGTACATAGCTGGTGCCGTTTGCTCCCTATCTCGACTGCTCTTTAATGGAATTTTGGTCCTGAATTGGAGCCCTTAGGCAATTTCCCACTTAATTAACGACATGATATAATAAGCCGGTAAAAAGGAAACTGTGTGCAAAATAGGGGCGTGGGAAGGGTGGCTGAGTGCGACGTGGGGCGTGGGGCGTGAGGGTGACTCACGGATCGGAAGGATCAGCATCGGGCTTTTCTATTACCTGTATTCGCCTGTGTCCAAAATCGAATTGTCCTCCCTATGACCGACCGGACGTTCGATCAGCCCCAAAATATGATTAGGCCCTGAGTCAACTACAATTTTCTCACCCTCGCCCTTCCAATTACCGCGCGTGCACTACACCCTCCTCCACCCCCCCACATTGTGTCGACTGCGCTAATACAGACGTTTTCTTTTTCTCCCACAGATATACATACAAACACGCAGAAAATGTTTGCTTCGCTATCCCTTTTCTTGGCTTTGATGTGTTTCGCCGTGGAAAATGGTAAGTACAAAAAAAAATAAATCGGGAGAAAATAAGAGAAATAAATTGAGTGTGAAACCAAATAATAAAAAAAAAACAACAACGGAAAGGGAGACAAAAGTAAAACGAAATAAAAAAAGGGGGAGAAAGGAGGCCACAGAAACCCCCCACACAGTTACACACAAAATCTGTTAATCAAAAGCAGGAATTCGTGTGTATTTGACATGCAACGTACACAAAGTAATCCATTGGAAATAAATTTTCCACCAACTTGTGTTTTGTGTTCACACACACACAACCCCATCCAAAAACAAAATATCCAAGTGCGGCGCTCCAAAAACAAAACAAAAAACACATATTCGGTGCGCACATTATGCGAATTTATTTTTTGATAGTTTCGTCGTACCTAGGGCCGTTCTCCCCCATTTTTTTTTTGGTTTACTTTTCCATTTGCATTTTCCGATTGGTCATTAAACCGGAAAACTGCCGATTATTTTAATGCGCGACTGTTCACGTTTTTTTTTGACGGTTGTTGCTACTGCTGTTGTTGTTGTTCTTGCTGGAAAATGCGAACGCCGAGTGGAAATTGTTTGAAATTCGAAATAGTTAATTACACTTCAGTCGTGTTCAACGCATGGGAAAAAAAACTTATGTTAAAGCGTATTTATATAAAATAGAACGAGCTTTGCAAAACTACACCTATGCATTTAAAAGAGGAAAACAACAATTAATTATTTAATTAATGGAAATTATTTAAAAATCAATACTACAGTAATACAATTTGATATTATTGTATATTTATCATTAAAAATGTAAAGTATTTTACAAATATTATTATTGAACTACAAAATTATAAGAATTTATAAAGATATTTAATAAAATAAAACGTGTCAATTTAAATATTCAACATTTCAATTACAAAAATTCAAACTTTAATTTATTGATTTTCAAACATATTTCAATCAGATGATTCAAGGAGATTTTGAATAATTAATAATGGTGTTTTGATTATAAAACATAAGTGTATGCTATTAATTAATGAATTATTTAGATGCATTGAAAACATGTTATGAGCTAATAAAAAAATTATGGAAAATATGTTCACAATTTGTATGTAGGGAAATAATATTTCCAACTGGAATACAGCTTCAAAGTTTGTTCCGTTAATGAAGCTCATTACAAAAGTGGATTCCGTACGAAACGCTATTTGCCTATGAATGGATTAACATCCTCCTAGAACTTTTCAAACAAAACCATAAAATATGTATAAAGTACACAACAAGTAGCTTTTCCAGGTATTCATATCCGTGCAGATCAAAAAGAGATTATAACTTGAATTTCACAATTCAAGTAAAAATAGTTGATAAAGGCCTTAAATCTTTACGTTGACAAATACACCTCGCTTTACAACCTAGATACGTTTCACCAAACTTGGCCGCAAAGCGAAAAGCCGTATAACGAATCAACTATTGCGCTTGCGCAAGATTGGCAATATATCGACATCGAAAATTATTTTTTTTGACGTTATAGCGAAACATTTTAGGCCGTAAATCGAAAACGTGCCTTAATTGAAGAGGGCCGTTATAGCGAAATGCCGCATAAAGAGCGGCCGTATAGCGAGGAATGGGTGTAATAATATTAAATAAAAAATCCTTAGCCTTAAATTGAAGAGGTAGGAAATATTACCCAGGAAAGGAAATATTACGCAAATGTAAATTAGTTGTTTAAATGTAATGATAATAACACCCCTATACTAATCATCGTGTATTTTCAATGGAGAACACATAATAAATATGTTAATTTGCACAAAATTTTAATTGTAAAATTCAAATGTTTGTGATACGATTAAAATGCGTACGAAATGCAGTTAGCATATACATATTTTATGATGGATGCAGCTTTGTATTACTAAGCGAAAATTGCGCAAAATCTATTTGCATATTGATGAAGATGACGACACACCGTTACGTTTTAAAACACTTCCATTACATAAAACGCTTGCATAAAATATTGATGTTTCCAAATTGTGTAGACACGTTTCGTCTACTGCAGCTATTTAAATATGGGCATTACAACACCGCAATTTGCATGCATAGAGACAGCTAAACGTTGCTTTCAATCAGTGTGAATTTAGTGTAGTTAATTTTGTTAATTTATAATATTTTATAAAAATATTTTCTTTACATAATAGTCTGTTATTCTCATCTGTACTGTATATACGATTAGTCCAGTTTCACACTACTATATGCAATATGCATATTTAAGACTAATTTCTTGTATATTAATAAAATATAGATTTTTTTTAAAATAAATAAATAAAGGTGAATAAAGAATCATATTTAAATGAGTTTATTTTTTTGTAGATTACCTTAATTACGTTTAAAATTTCTTATAAACTTATCCTAAGTAGTTGAGGTAAGTTTGCTGCACTTCCTTAAGAGTACACTTATAAAACACATAAATTATTATGTAATTTATTAAAAAAATGGCTTACAGTTGGTACGTAGAAAATAAACGCTAGTAATATGCACATATTTATTTAAAACAAACAATTAAAACAGTTTGTTAGTGCACACCAATTAATTGATTAACATCAGTGTATTAATTAAATTAAGTGAAATTTCACTGCTGTTCGCTAATCGCAGTCATTAAACAAAATTTATTGATTAATGGAAGATAAATAATATAATTTAGATTGAAAAGCAATAACAGGATAATATACATTTTCAAATTGAAAGTAATTAGGAAATAAATTAAAACGAATTGTTTACGTCAAAAGACAGATTCGTATACGCGGCTTTTCCATGTAATATAAATCATTATTTTTAATGTATCGATTTTAGAAATTAATATTTCAATTTCCGACTCATCTTCATATAAATATTAATTGAAAATAAAAGGAAAAACGATATTTATACAAAAATAAACCTGTGTTTGCTTCAAAGATTTGTATCTTCCAAAGTTATTTTGTACGAATAAGCATGGAATACGACAAAGTTCAAGTGAAAAGGAAAAGATACTTGCAATTTCTGATTCTTCGTTTCCTAGAGTTCTATCCGATGAATATGGTCAAACTATCTTCTTGAAATGTTCGACAAATCCTTAGCCCTTGTATTTCATTAGTTCTCTGCTCTTTTCGAACTTTGCACATAAATTACTACAAAAGTGGAGAATCAAAGTCAAAGAATCATAAGAGACTTCCTACAAAAATTAATACCAAAGTAAAATTAATGTAAATATCTACTCAGCTTGTCTCTGGAATGTGCTGGTGGATCCAGGTTTCATCCATTGTTACATACCACATGAAAAAAAAAACGTTTTTATTTCGCTTGAACAGTTCCAAAAAGTGCTCGAAATCATCAACTATTTGTTGATTGTGAACAACCCATTTCGAACAAATCTTTCTCATGATCAAATGTTGATGCAAAATGGTGAATACACTGCCTTCTGATTTTTTCAGGATGTCAGCTATCTCACGCAACTTCAATTTATGATCGGTCAAAACTATTTGGTGGAACTTTTTTATGTTTTCTGCAATATTTGCCGAATTTGGCATATTTATACAAAAAATAAACATTTTCTTCAAAAATTTGTATCTTCCTAAAGTTATTGTACGAATAAGCATGGAATATGACAAAGTTCAAGTGAAAATTAATTTTATAAACATAAATCTGCAGAACTAAGTTTCTTTAAATGTAAAAGACTCATTGTATTTTTTCAAATCAATGAAATAGTTACTGAAACTAAAAGTTACGACGAAAATAAGTTAGAATAGAAATAGAAGAGGCATAAAAATAAGAAACATATTTCTATCCTTTTTGTATTAATTTTAATGATCTATGTCAATTACTTGTATTTTTATTGTTCTTTCAATAGAACATGATTAATGTTGACTCGTTTTATGAGTTTTTTATTGCATGACTATAAGTTTTTAAAATTTAGAAACTATACTTCATTGTTTATTTTTAAGTAATTAATTCCTTTCAAGAATGACATTAACATTAAAATTAGTGTTGATTCCAAAATTTGCAAGATTGTTTAAAAAATGTAATAGTTGTACATTTGTTTACAAACTTCAGCGTTTTTTTTTTGTTATACATTTGAAAAATTGCTAGGGTATTTTTTTTTCTTTAAGTTGTCAGATTATAGTTACATAAACTAGTTTTTGCAGTGCATCTATGAATTTAGGGAATTTTAATTTCTTTTAGTTAACATTTTGAAGTTCCCAAAAATAACCATAATTCATTTCGATATACTTCTAATAGAATCTTTCCCTCACCACTGTTTTTATGTGTAAATTTTCAACTTAATTATATGTAATAAAATGCAAAATGCATCCGTAAAATAAAAATTAAAGTAACTTAAAGAAACATAAAGAAATGTTATTTTTTTAAAGATTTTGAATAGATTATCAAAAGTTAGGGAATTTTGGATTAATTACTGTGGTTACCAAAATTTACTATTTCTTTTTTAAATTTAATTGATTGTGTTTACAAAATTATAGACTTACCTATAATCTTGTACTCCAGTACTCGGTATTTTCTTTAGTAGTCACAATATGTTCACATATTTTTGTTAAACGTAATACACAATAAACGGCTTACGCGTAATTGTTTTTGACACATGACAGAGCGAAAACAAATGGCAGATTTCAATTGTCCCTTCCGAGGAGCCCTATGTTTTTTTTGCTACTGCAAATGCTCGCTTTTACGCGATGCGCGCGATACAATTTTTCATTAGTTAATGCACGTGGGATTATCGCAATATTTATGCAGAGATATTCCCCGCTTCTTTTGTTTGCTCGTTACGTTACGTTACGTTACGTACGTAAGGTAATGCTGAATGCTTCGCAGACTTAGCCCGTCCTTAATTAATAATAGTTTCTGATTAGTTTGGGCGCCGCATATGCCATTTAGCCAGGACCGAAAACTTTGTCAATTCAGGCAATGCAAACAATGCCACCATCCGCATCATTTCCACTTCGAATAATATAACAATCCCGATTCCGCGGATGGAAACCGGAAACTGGAGGCTTCCTCATCCTATTCCTCACTCATTCAACTAACTCTCTTCATTTTTTGATTTACTGTCATTATATATATATATATATATTGTTAGAAAACTATCAGTAAATGGATTTAACGGTTAACAAATTGCTTAAGTCATTGTTGAAACTCAATGGCAGATCCAGTTTCAGTCGGTAAGTTATTAACTATTGTCTAAAATATTAACGATTCTTGTTAGGTATATATTACATAAGGCATATAGGAATTTTAAAAAGGCTAAATTGCTGTTACAATACATGTTGCGAAATACTGGTGAAGATCCTTCCTGGAATTTATTTTGGTTTCATGGGAAGAGATACTTGGAATTTCTGATTCTTCGTTTCCTAGAGTTCTATCCTATGAATATGGTCAAACTATCTTCTTGAAATGTTCGACAAATCCTTGGGCCTCGTATTCCATTAGTTCTCTCAAAAATTCTCTTACAAAACATGTTGGGAAATATTGGTGAAGAGTCTTCCTGGAATGTATTTTGGTTTCATGGGAAGAGATACTTGGAATTTCTGATTCTTCATTTCCTAGAGTTTTATCCTATGAATATGGTCAAATTATCTTCTTGAAATGTTCGACAAATCCTTGGGCCTTGTATTCCATTAGTTCTCTGCTCTTTTCGTACTTTGCACATAAATTACTACAAAAGTGGAGAATCAAAGTCAAAGAATCATAAGAGACTTCCTACAAAAATTAATACCAAAGTGAAATAAATTTAAATACATGGGTATCTACTCAGCTTGACTCTGGAATGTGCTGGTGGATCCAGGTTTCATCCATTGTTACATACCACATGAAAAAAAAAACGTTTTTATTTCGCTTGAACAGTTCCAAACAATGCTCGGAATCATCAACTATTTGTTGATTATGAACAACCCATTTCGAACAAATCTTTCTCATGGTCAAATGTTGATGCAAAATGGTGAAAACACTGCCTTCTGATTTTTTCAGGATGTCAGCTATCTCACGCAACTTCAATTTATGATCGGTCAAAACTATTTGGTGGAACTTATGTTTTCTGCAACATTTGCCGAATTTGGGCAACCAGAGCGTTCAGAATCACTTATGTCTATACGAACGTGTTTAAAATCGGGAAACTACTACTATCTTCTATTTGTCTCGACGGAGAAGAGTCCCTATAAAACTTATCAAGTCATTGATTTTCTTGAACGATATTTTCTCATCAAAAAGCAAAGTTTTATCAATACACGAAATTCAGATTTTTCCATTCCATTTCCATTAAACATTACAAAAGTAGCGTCACTAAAACCACTGTAACTAAACATCAGATTGCCATGAAATTTTGACAGGCGTCGTCTGAAGGTTGGTACTTCCTAAAAATCGTATAAATGCTGTGAATTCATCTTAATTGAGAATACTTTGATTCGTTTGCGTTTTTAACTTCACAGTGTTCTGCAGTGTGGAAATTCGAAGCATTCCGAGAGGAAGGAATCCCGTGGAGCTGCGATCTGTAAATCCCCGCCGGGATGCAGTTATTTAATTCGAAATATTCCGCACAGAAGCTGCGCTCTGCGTTGCGGCCCTTTGTTCGTGATCATAATGCCAGAATCATCTTCAGAGGAGATATAACACACTTCCGTAGACATACACACACACACACACACACAGACACCTCCACACCTTCCATCCGCAGATATGCCTAGTATCCGAAGGCGAATTAATTCCGGGCATCGATAAACAGCGTTTACGGATATATTCCGGGACACGCGTTCCTCTCCTAAATCCGGATCGAAATCGCGCCTCCGCCACTCTGCACATGCATAATTTTCTAAAACTGGATTAACCTTCCGTCTCTCTTTCACTCTCTCTCTCCTCATCGTTTCAACAATTTTTTTGTTGCTGTTCCATTGTTCCATTCTGTTTGCCCTCAACATTTCCAAATTAACATATTCAAATGCGTGCATGTCCTCCAGTCTTCCCTTGATGCGACTTCCTTTTTGCCCTTGTCTGTTTGTTTGCTACTGCTGCTGATGTTGTTGTTGTTACCATCGCCGTTCGGTAGACGGCCGAACTAAATCCGCTTAATTCCGAAATGACACCCGGCCCCGGCACTGTTTTACTTTAATTTAATTTTATATACATTTTTTTTACAATCTTTCCTTCCTCTTTTTCATTGCATTACATTATCCACCCCCCACCAACAAAATAAAACTGGCAAAGTTTTGTTACCGCTGTTTTATTCCGTTTTTTTTGTTATTTTACTAGTTGTTGTTGTTTTTTTTTATTGTGTTTAGTTTGGAGCGCAAATCATTTTTGCGCTTGCTTTTTTGATGGGAAAAGTTTCGCGCTCGGAACTAGGCGCCCCCTTCGCAAAATGAAAATATTTTATAATAATATTAATGCACGGCGCGGAAAGATATTACGAAAAATTCACAAAAAAAAACGTTTATTATTATTATGCTGCATTCGGAGTTGCTCCTGGAATGAGCGGTCGTTGTTTTTGTTGCTGTTATTTTGATGTGAAAACAGGAAACCCGTTGCTAAGGCTTGATTTGATTTACGTTGATGCTGTTTGCATGCAGCAAACGTATTTAATAACTGTCTTTATTTCATTTTTTTTTTGTACATATAAATTTAATATTCCGTGCTCGTAAAAAGCAATATGTCATGAATTTTCTTTTTGAATAAACCTTAGTTATTGTGGACGTAACCTGATGACCTTTTATCATAATATTTTTGTGTTTAATTACATTATAATAAACATTGATATAATTAATTTTAAATTATCAACAATTACACATTTCAATTTTTTCGTACTTTTTGTGTCAGTATTTTTACAATCTATTCAAGTTGAACAATAAGTAAAGTAGGTGACATTGATGAGAAAAAGTATCCCGGAGGATATTTACCATTATTGTGAATATAAACATTAAATCAGTTACTTAAATCTATAAACTAAATCTAGTGGTTTATAACGCTTAAGTCTATTTGTTGCTTTGCTGTTGTCAAGTAAGTCAATAGCCAGAACATTATTATGTAATTCCAATCTCTTTGTGTATCTGCTACTAAACATCCGTATTGTATCCTGAACAAAATCTATATGGATATCTTCGAGTATTTGCCTATTTGAGATGAATCATGGTGCCCTGATGATACTTCTTAGGTATTTTGATTGAAATCTCTGGATAATTTGAATGTTCGATTTACTGGCTACACCCCATAATTGGATGCCATATTTTCATACTGGTTTTAAGATTACCTTGTATATTGACAGTTTATTCTCCACTGATAACACCGACTTTTGTCCTAACAACCAATAGAGTTTTCTAAACTTTATTTCCAATTGTTTCCTTTTAGCCTGAATGTGGTCTTTCCAGGTAGCCTTCTGTCGAGATGCATACCTAGGTATTTGACTTTAGTTGATTTGGGCAAATCTTGTCCATTTAGTCTAACTGTTTGGCAGGTGTCTTTCTTTACTGTGAATTCGATATGTACAGATTTTATTTCTTTAACGGAAATTCCTGTAGTTTGTCTAAATTTTCCTGCAGTTATTCAGATGCTACTGCTAGATTCTCATCCGATTGCTGTATCATCAGCAAATGGTGCATTGTACATACAAAGTGAAATCAAATGTTCATCTATATTTCTTATGTAATGCATGCAACAAAACAAATATTGAATTATGTACTAAGTTCCCGTTTTTCTGTTTTCTTAATATTTCTAATAAATAAATCACAGATTTAAATGCAACGTTTATATCAATATTATGTTGGTTTTCATTTAATAAGAGACTTAAACGAGATTTTACGTAATCACTATAAAACTACGAACAAATACTAACTAATTAAATGTTTAATATATAGAATATAAATATTCATTAGCTGGTATAAAATTAATGGAGCAAAAGTTATTAAATATTAAATATAGATAGATATAATAAATACGTAATTAATGAACTTTCATATTTTCCAAATTATTTACTATATGCATTAAAACATGTTGTTTTACATTGAATATTTTTACGCGATTTCGAAATAACACGATTTTCGTCAAAAGAGATATTCCTATAAATAAAAGCAGTTGAGGATGAAAGTATGAGTTTAAGTGGATAGTAGAACTTCGCTTATCAGATACAATTAGTTTCTAAGAGCTGTTAATTAACAGTATAAAGTAAAATTTTATCAAATTAATATAAATATATTATATATTTTTTATAATATTTAGCTTTCTACGTTTATGGACGAATATGAAAATTAATATTCATGATTGTAATAACTGCTTTCAAAAATTTTATTTTTTTATTTGTTATTCGTTGAAAATCGAAGTGAATTTAAATGAAATAACCTGTTTTTTATAGCAAATACACTCATATTTATTACATTCCTGCAGGTAATATAAAAAACAAACTAAATGTGAACATGAGTTACGACCTATATTGATTTTTGGTATACAGTTGTAAAAAAAGACGTAAAGGAAATATGTTTCAATATAGAAATAAAACATTAGCGGAACGGTGTGACAGAAAAAGAAATTAAATGTAGACGAAATCGTTACTTAATAACGAGTTAATTATGATTGAGTATTGATTAAGACTTGCACGAACATTTATTTGAAATTAACTAAAAAATACCAAAAACTTATTCAAAATATTTGTTTTGATTTCTTATTTATAAATAATTTCTCAAAAGAAATTACTAAAAATATCCAAATTATATTCCAAATATTCGGTACTTAATTAAGAGTTAATTATGATTGGTTATTGATTGAGAATTGCATAAAATGCTTTGAAATTTTCTAAAATAATACAATAAGTATATTCAAAATATTCATTAAGTAATAGCAAGTTTACTATGATTGGTTATTGATTGAGAATTGTATAACAAATGTTTTAAAATCTACTAAAAAAATACAAATTATATTCAAAATATTAATTAAATAATAACTATTTGTTATTGATTAAGGCTTGTATAAAAATTGCTTTGAAATCTATTAAAAGTACCAAAAATATATTTAACTAAGACTAGCATCAAATATAACAATCTATATTGTAAAAACTGTTATTTTTTCTAAATTAAAACATGCGAGAAAAATGTTTTCAAAACTTAAAACATTGCAATAGAACTAAATTGAATGTAAATGAAATATTGAAATAACGAGTAAACTGTGATTAGTTCTTGATTAAGATGGGCTGCAAGTTGAATAAGGTTGAGATCGATAATGCATAAGAGTGCAGAAGTACAATGAAATGAGTTCTCCAATAAAAGTTTCGCAAATTCGTCGAAGAATATGACTTCCAAAGAACAACCATTCCCGAAGTATTTAAGGGTAGAAAACATACAAATAGGTGATTAGACGCAAAATACATTTGGTTAACAAGAACAGAGTAATGAAAAGAAAAAAATATTAAATGAAACGAGATCTCATTTCGTTTCCGAGGACAAACCGCATTATCGGAAAGGGAGAAGGGCTTTGTTTTCCAGGACTGAATCCGCCATGCGAAAACTAATTTACTGTAATAATTTATACACTTCGGAGAGATTCCAGTCAACCTTCTCCCTCACCCTTCTTTTTGTGTGTGTTTGAGTAAATACTCGTTAATGATACGAACAGGAGAATGGTATTTAAGTTACAGTTTAAATTATAGCTGAGATAAGGTCACATAGTTAGCCGGAAAATCTAATTGGAAACGCAATATTTAAATTGCGTTATAAAACGCTGCAGCGATTTTTTTTTTGGTCTTCTATTAATTTGAAACTCGACCTTTTACCTTTTCGTCTGTTTGGAAAGTTGCATTTAATTAATGCCTCTTTCGGTCAGACTCCGAACGAGCTCGACAAACAAAACCGGAGAAGAGACGTGATGCAGATAAAAAATAAAAGTGGAAATAAAAAAACGGGGTGGAAAAAAAAAGGAAGCAATATAGGGGTGTTTTTCAGAGCAGATGGAAGTCATTAAGCAGTCCGTCCTGGTCCACGGTGATCTGTAATTTCCCAGGAATCCGAGAGCCATGGAAGAAGAAGCTTTATATAACAAAAAAAAAAGTGGAAAACTTTACACCGCTTTAGAATGCTGATTACGTTCTGCAGGATCGTTGATAATTGGATTTCGATAAAAATTCGAGAGATACAATGAAAATGTTAAAATTAAGTACAAGACAACTAATTCATTTTTCAGTGCGAGTTCGTATTTTCAAGTAAATATAATAATAATAATTCTCGTTTCGAGTCTCGACAAATCCCAGGTCCAATTTATGTGCATAATTGACTGAACTCAAGCAATTTGGGCATGAATTTGCGAGCAGCAACTTAGTCACAAATATATAAGCATTTTACATCAAAGCGGATTCCTCGCGTTTCATAAACGTCGCGACGCGAAGCTGTTTCCAACATGCAGAACGATCCGATTGCCTCTTGCGGTGAAACGGTTTTCTCTAATATTCCGCAAGATGCCAAAATGCACAATAAAGATATATGGTTATCTCATACTTAAACTCATATCAACGTCAAGCAAGAAGCAACAAACGTAATTTAATGTCTTACAATTACATAAAATGCTTGCATATTTGAAACGTGTGTCAAATTTAGATAAAACGTAACCTTCAAAAATTGACATTTGAATGTCAAATAAATAGATGTAATTAAATTGAGTAATTTAGAATTAAAATCAATGTCATACAATCATTAACGGTAATTTAATGTTTTACAATTACATAAAATGCTTGCATGTTTGAAACGTGTGTCAAATTTAGATAAAAGTTAACCTTCAAAAATTGACATATGAATGTCAAATAAATATATGCAATAAAATTGAGTAATTTTGATTAATTTGAATTATAGTATGATTATGAATTTTAATCATCCTATTTTTTTTATTTAATAGTTAAATTCAAATCAACAAAATACAACCAGTAACTGTAATTTAATGTGTTATAATCACATAAAATTTATGCATATTTGTAATTTGAATCAAATTTAGATAAAACAAAATCTTGACATTTGAATGTTAAATAAATAGATAATTTATTATACAACAATTACATAAAATATATACATATTTGTTATTTGTGTCTGTCAAATTTATATGAAATTTAACCTTTAAAAATTGACACTTGAATGTCAAATAAAAAGATCTAATTGTATTCACTAATTTTGGATAATTTTATTTATAGATTGATTATGAATTTGAATCATTTTAATAAAAACAAATTTTCCAATTAAACTCTTGATATGAGTATAAAATGTATGCATATTTGTTATTTGTGTCTGTCAAATTTAGATGAAACTTAACCTTCAAAAATTGACACTTGAATGTCAAATTAAAAGGTCTAATTTTATTAACTAATTTTGGATAATTTTATTTATAGAATGAATATGAATTTAAATCATTTTAATAAAAATAAATTTTCCACTTAAACTCATATCAAAGTCATCCAAGCTTCAACCCTAATTTAGTATCCTACAATTACATAATATGTACGCATATTTGTTATTTGTGTCTGTCAGATTGATATAAAACTTAACCTTCAAAAATTGACACTTGAATGTCAAATAAAAAGATCTAATTCTATTAACTAATTTTGGATAATTTTATATATAGAATAATTATGAATTTGGATCATTTTAATAAAAACAAATTTTCCACTTAAACCCATATCAAAGTCATCCAAGCTTCAACCCTAATTTATTATCCTACAATTACATAAAAAGTACGCAAATTTGTGTATGTCAAATTTATATGAAACTTAACCTTAAAAATTGACACTTGGATATCAAATCAAAAGATCTAATTGTATTAACTAATTTTGGATAATTTTATTTATAGAATGATTATGAATTTGAATCATTTTAATAAAAATAAATTTTCCACTTAAACTCATATCAAAGTCATCCAAGCTTCAACCCTAATTTATTATCCTACAATTACATAATATGTATGCATATTTGTTATTTGTGTCTGTCAAATTTAGATGAAATTTAACCTTCAAATATTGACATATGAATGTCAAATAAAAAGATCTAATTCAATTGAGTACTTTCTGTTGATTTGATTTATAGGGTGATTATGAATTTAAATCATCTAAATATTTTTTTGTGTACATTTTTGCAGCGATATTTATAACCTAGTATCGCATCGTTGCAGAAACTTATTTGGAACTTGTTTATTCATTTGGAATGGTCTCAGTCCAGAAGTATTGAAAAAATCCGCTGAAAGAAACCACACATTTATGTGTTGTATATGGAACTAGAATCCAGAATCTCAAAATGCCTAACTCTAACTATTGGTATATGAATCACCATATAGAAATATAGTACTAGCTTTTTTAAAGGAAGTAGGAATTATTTAATCAAAAATAAAAAAAGAAACAGATCAGTCAAATTTATAAACAAACATAGTATTTCCAATTAAACATATGAATTAAATGACATACCTTTCCAATACTTAAAATGCTAGCTAAAATGGAAACAACTTGAAATATTATGATTGGATGAGTTGGCAAGGAATGCGATATGTATATGCTCGTCCCGAAATGCGAGTATACACAATTCACTGATGATACGTTTACATAAAATTAAACTGTGTATCGATTTACAGTTTAATTTAATGTAATAGTATCATATGAATAAATGACAATGTGACATAGTTGTGTACGTCTTTCGCATTACGAATGGAACTCAATTTGTATAAGTGCCTAAGTAATGCCATAAATAATAAGTTAATTATGTAACATTAGAAGTTTAGAAGTTCGCATCTCGTCTCCCACTCAGCAGGTGAAACTTATTTAATTAAATGGAATGAGTTTTATTCGTCAAATATATTAATTTCGAAATTGGCTGCGGCAAACTGTGTGTGTTTGTACAATCATTTTAAATAAATTGTTTCGGAGGGGTGGAACGCAAATATTTAAGCTTGATCAAATTAGAACTAAGTCGCCGGTGGATTTTTGTCGTCGCCTTTCGTTTGTTTATTTATGGAGTTCCTGCAAGTCTTTTATGCGGAGACGGGACAAGACGGACAAAGTTTTCAATTAGATTTTCGGTTCTGTCGTTGGTGTCGACGAAGATCTGCAGCAAGCTTTTAAGCTCTGCATGGAGTGAGTGAGAGAGTTGCGTCCTCTCTCCGAGATACGATTAAACAGGAACACGGCTCATGCCTTACGCTAATTACCAGTAATGCCGATCTCCGTTCTGCTTCGTCCTCATGCCCCAACCTCGTGTATGTTCCATTAAATGGTTAAGATTTTAGCAAAGGATTTAGCAAAGTAACTTTGATGTGAAAAATATGAAAGATTGCTATCGTTAACTCCAACTTAATCGTTAAGTAAACTTACCTTAACCTAACACAATCTAATATAATTTTAGCCAATCAAGCCTAACCTAATATAAATGTATGTAATCCAAACTAACCTAACTTTATTATATCCAAGATGTTCTCATCTCACATTATTTTGATAAGATGCTCAAAATCCCGAAAATTGAAATCCCGAAAACCATAATCCCAAATATATCAAAATTTTGACAACTATAAATTGTTTTGAAAAATTATGAAGCCTTCAATCAAAATCAATATTTCATGACATCTGTCATTTGTTATGACACGTCTTTCAAAATGGTAACCCTGTTGTTCAAATTTCATCAGCTAATTGAAATCAATCATTTTATTTCATTCTAATATCAAAACATCGTTACATTCCCCAACTATCCTAGTTTTATAGGCATCTTTCGTATCAAATCTATCTGTTATAGTTTTCGAAGAAAATCACTAAAACGTATAGATAGTGCTTTTTCGCTTGTAATTTTTTCGTTTCTTCAAATTTGACAACGAATTGCAGCCAAAAGGCTTAAGAGACATGAATAAATGAATATGCTATACATTCCCCAACTATCCTAGTTTCATAAGCAACTTTCGTATCAAATATATCTATTATAATTTTCGAGAAAATCTCTAATATGTGAAGACGCTGCATATTTTTTGGCTTTTAATTTTTCATTTCTTCAACTTTGACAGTCAATTACAGCCAAACGGCTGAAGACACAAGAATGTATGAATATGCGTTACATTCCCAATCTATCCTAGTTTTATAGTCATCTTTCAGATCAATTCTATCTATTATAGTCTCCGAGAAAATCACTAAAACGTGAAGATACTGCCTTTTCGCTTATTATTTTTTCGTTTCTTCAATTTTGACAGCGACTTGCATAACAAAATGAGAATTTTGAAGCAAAGATGGAGTTGCGATTGTCTAGTTTTTGAAGCTTCAAAAGAAAAACAAAAAGCTATAGAAAGGTACATTTACATTCCAAATGCAATAACGGAATTATTGAAATATAATTTATTGTTTAATTTATTGTTTAATTTAATCTAGTTTTTTTTATGATAATAGAGATAAATTAAATGTATGAATTTCTACTGCTATAACAAGAATTGTAAAAACTTCATTAAATGCTGTAAAATTGAATTAAAATGACAAGTTTAACAAATGATTTTAAATTATTTTTATGGTTTTTCCGTCTCGTTTAATAAAAATTCTTGAATAATGTGAAATTATTGCGAGGAAACCGTTTCCAACTTAAAAGTTTACCGACCCCCGGTATAAAATAAACGTTTTACGTATTTTCCTTCCACTTACGTTTCTTACATGCCCGGCGCATCCACACAATTTGAGCATTGATTCAATTGCAATTTATTTATTTTCAAATATTTATAGTCTTTGCCTTTCTTTATATTCAGTTTGCATTTTTCTTGTCGTTTTTGTTGCAATAAATATTATTATTTTATAAAAATGAACAACTTATGAAATTTGTTAAAACTTTCCTTTAATAAGAATTTTTGTATTTTTTTATAAAACTCTTACAAAAAATATTGACAAAAGCACTCAAAAAGACTTTCTTTTTGTCGTTTTAAAAACATTTTCAAAGTAATTTACCAATCGTATTATTGACGATCGAATATAAAGTAAAACCATTGTCTATGCACTGAATACAGCTTACTGCGTCTATCAGAATAATAATAAAGAAAAATGCACCCGGCGCATCCACCGAATTGCAAAAATACCTAATCCCTATTCAAACCGATTTACTTATTGTATTATTGAAGTTCTTACGTAATGCAAAACCTTTGTTTGTGCTGTCATTGCAGGTGAATGCTTAAGCCTGAAAAGCATAAAGTTCCCTGAAGTGGCGGACGTGAGGGCAAACGTGGATCTGGAGTGCCATTTCGACATGGAGAAGGACATCCTGAAGGACATCAAGTGGTACAAGGACAACAACGAATTTTTCAGGTGAACGTTGAAACATTGCGCAGCACCCCGAAACAAATCGCCCCCCGAGCCCGCTTTGAAAGTTTTTAATTAATTATCCCGTCGCTGTAAACTATTTTGCTTGGACAAATCGCATTCGATATGTTCACTGTCAACCTTTCGCGTGGCGGATTTTATTTTTTTGGATTTGTTATTTATCCACTGTTCTGCAGTTAACAAAGCGACAATATTAAAACACGGCCACGCAGCGGATTTATCATTTATTTTGATAAATTACTTATTCCAAATAATCCGTATAATCTATAGTCAGATATGTTTTTGAATCTTCAAAAAAAAACACGAATTTGTATATTTAAATATGAATATTTTGAGAGAATGGAGACGAAGCTAAACGATAGAATAATAAAATAAAATACGAAGAATCAATTTTAAATTCATTAAAATAACGAAACTTTTCATAATTACGAATTTTCCATATTTAAATATGAATATTTTGAGAGAATGGACATGAAGCTTTGAGCTAAACGATAGAATAATAAAATAACATACGAAGAATCAATTTTAAATTAATTAAAATACCGAAACATTTCATAATTGTAATCAAAATTTTCATTGTGTTTATCGATGTTATTTATTTAATTAATTATTAAACACGGTATTTTCCAATACGCAAATGAAACTAATTGAAGAAATATTAAATATTAAAACTTGAAATGTACACGGATTGTACAAAAATATCCAGTTGGAAACAAAATAAGCAAAAGTCTACTTTTTTTAATAATGTTGTTAATTGCTTGGTGTTTGAGTATAAAAAGTTAATAACTGAAACACATACTAAAGATAAATGTAATGTATTCGATTTGTAATCAATGTAATAATTGTATTTATCGATGTTGTTTATGTAATTTATTTAAAAGCGGTGTTTTACAATACGCAAATGGAACTAAAATAATATAACTTCAAACGAAATTTTTGTTTCATATTAAATATGAACAAATTATCTAAAAATTATCATTTGAAAACAGAATTAGTCTAAAAACTAGATTAAATTTGTTAATTGCTTTGTGGTGGAGTATCAAAAGTTAATAACTGAAATACATACTAAAGATAAATTCAGTATTTTCAATAGTAATATCCTGAAAACTTACTATCCTGTAAATGCTATGAGAATAATCTGGTAATAAGTATGAGTGACAGGAAGCATTAATACCACTCGGAGTTTCCAACTTCCATAAACTAATCATTACAGCATTTTACTTATTGTACCAATTGGTTGTTATGGAGTCAGATGACAGTTCAATTTAACAGCTGTAAACTGAAATGTCAACAAATGAAAAATATTTTTTTTTAGAATTTAACCTCATTATAACCTCAAATAGTCCCACAGAAGAAACCTATTATTATGTTACAGAATATGTGTTAAAAAAATCAGCTTGTTTTAAAAATTTCTAACTAACCTATACAAAATCCGAATTGATAGAAGCTGCATTATGCAAAGTACTGCTTTGGTTAATGTTCATTTAATGTCGTGGAATCTTATGTTAGTAATTGACAGTTGTAAACTGAAAAACAAACTTAAATAACACTTTGCTGACGAAGCAATTTGACGTACGCTTACGCTGACGTAATTTGACGTTCAACAAAACTAACGTCAATTTATAAATAAAGATGCATAACCTCAATATGACAAAACTATCAGAAAAAGACAAATGACGCTTAATTACTTGCAATTATGCTCTTGCACGAAAGTTTCAGTAAAATATTGATTATATATAATCAAGAATAGTGTGGATGCTAGAATAGAATCTAACATATTTATTCGAAGAGCTTGAATAACAAAACAAGCAGAAAACCGCTCAACTTCAGCGAAAATGTTGAACCGAAAACCATTTATTTTTCTGAATTCAGGTACGAACCGAAGAGGACACCGCCGTACATATCCTTTGAGGTGGCCGGAGTGCACGTCCTCAAAGGCGTCGATCAGTGCAACCTGAAGAACTGTTACGTGAGTCTCCATCAGCTGTCGAAGGCTCACAGCGGTGGTTCTTACCGGTGCGAGGTGACGAGCGAGGGTCCATCCTTCAAATCCGTCTCGGAGACGGGAAACATCATAGTGGCAGGTACGTGTGTAAAAGACGGATACGGAAAAAAGGGAGAACGTCAACAGTTTGTGCGGAAATGATGTGCGGACTTAACGACTTCCGAACGTTGCAGCCCTGCCCAACAAAGAATTGCGAATCGAGGGTGTGCGGATCGACGAGAGATACGTGGAGGGCGAACAAATCACGGCCAACTGCGTCTCAGACGTCTCCGATCCGGCTCCGATACTTTCCTGGTACATCAACACTAACGAGGTAAAATTTGCATATCATTATTTGGCAGCTTGTGTGCGCCGTGAACATCGAGCCTTTTATCTGCGCTAATGCAATTTTCCACTCTTTGTTGTGTTTCCAAATTATTTTACATTTAATAAGATTACCTCTGCGTACACCTATTTATTTTTTGTTTCAACTCTCTCGTAAAATGTCATTAAACTACTTGACAGATAATTTGATGTGACAGCTATGAGAGATACAATTAATGTTGATAAATTACTATATAATCCATTAATCTATTATCTAATAAAATAGATTATATGCTACTTAATTAAAACTGATCTTTTACCGATCAAGTACCGATTCCATTATTGAAAAATAATAACTAATTCCCTCAGAAAAGACACTTTGAAAATCACAAAATTACAAAAGAAACATTGCTACAATAAATTCATTATTTGCATTTTTTATCTTTACAATACAATTCAACGCCTAATAAGTACAGTGGTACCTCGACATACGAGTTTAATTCGTTCCGTAACCTTGACATACGATCAAATTGCTCGTATCTCAAAGCAATTTTGAGGTCCGCTCCCAACATGCGGGTCGTGCGCAGCGGTGTAGTGTACGATTCCTCGTATCTCAAATCTTGCTCTCATTTCAAAGCAAAATATCGCTCGCTCGTATCTCAAAACACTCGTATATTGGGGCACTCGTATATAGAGTTACCACTGTAATAGACTCTTGTTTAGTAATGGCGTTCTAAATCTGCCATATCAAGGATGTAAATATGGTTGCAGTAAGACGGCTCGGTTCACCACCTTAATGAATCATTGTCATATTTTTTCCTCTTTTTGAAGTATTTCGATATTTAATTGAAGAAATAACATTTCGAAAAATTAACTTTTATACTTCTTTCAAATTCTGACGTAACTCATAACTCGTTTGAATAATGTCGCACATGCACATCTGTGACAGAAAACGATAAAATGCCCAACCCGCCCGTCCATTCGATGGCCAAACACACTTTTTATTAACAAAATCTACGAGCTATCTAGATCAAATCTGTTACACCTAGCACACATAACGCATTACTGACTATTTTATGCGCTCATAATTCACACCATGTTCACGTAAAATTCCCTAATCGCAAAAAGGAGAAAAGTATAAAAAAACGTATTTAAAACTGCACGTAAAATAAAATTGTAAAATGTACCACTGTTAGAAAGCTATATTTTTATTATACTAATAGATTTGGTAACCTAGTGAGAACATGAAATACGAGACACGATATATTTAATACTGAAAGAGTATACTATAAATTACAAGATTTATATTTTATTGCACGTAAATCATTTTAGATGCGTATATCATTGTTTAATAATTTATCTTATATTATATATTATGTTTAATAATGAAAAACTCTTAAACTTAAAAAAATGTAACTTTCATATCCACAATATTTTATCTACATGTTTTTCTAATCTAGATTAAAAAGAAAAGTTTGTAGTTATAATTAATTAAAAGATTAAATCAAGAAACTGTCCTAATTAGTAGAAGATAAAGTAATAATCTAAATTAGAAACATATTAATTATATAATGTGCAAGATTATACAATTGAAATAATAATATAAAGACAGTCAATAAAAATAAGCCTTTGTATTAATTCATAATTATTCATTAATAATATAAGAGTTTTAAGAAATGTAAACACTCAACTTTAAATGTTTCCTTCTTTCATTAAGTATAATGAATTACAATTAGATAATATGTATTCCTAATTTGTGATGGTTCTTGAAATTATTTAGTTAGTTTATTTTTTCTTCATGTTTTGCAGACAGCACGTAGAATATAAGTTGTTGGATTGTTGTATTTCCTTCTTGACTCGTGGCATGTATACTATGTATATATATATACTATATGTAGGGGTGTGTGTATGTGTAGTTTGGAGTGAATGCGGCGTCTTTAATTTAATTAGGCAGCTGGTTAATTAAGTTCCCTTGGAGATGGAGGGAGCTGCAGTCGTAGCTGCTACGAAGACATCAGGATGCGGACCATTGGCCTGACCAACGAAACCGACCTCCTCAACCCCACGACCCCGAACATATCCACCACCCCTTTTCATTCGAGTGCTTCGTCCGAGCCGCCGGTTTAATCTTTAATCGGAATCCTCCCCTGACACCTATGCTCTGTGAAGCACTAGTTCTACCTACTCCAACTCTCGAGTACTGTTTGCAGTGCACAGTCAAAGAATGTTTATAATTGTAAAATTATTTAGGTAGCATTGTTCCACATGAATCAGATTGACGTACCCTACAGATCTGCAATTATTGTTTAAATTTTAAATTCATTCAATTAGTTTTCCTTCATTAGATAATATATTATAGTTAATTGTGCAAATCTAAAGTAATTAGAATATCAGTCCAATAATTATAATTATGTAACTCATAATAAGGGTTTTCAGATGGATTTGATTCATTTAACATTTGTATTCATAAAGAAAACGAAGAAATCATTTAATCAGCTAATTTTGACTTTAACGTTTGTTTAAAAAATCGATTTCAAATAGACTTTTTTCATGACAAATTTGATGCAACGAAAATTATAATAATCATACAACTTCTCAAAGATATAAACTTTATTTCTGGATTCGTATTTATTAAAAGGACTCAATATTATTCTTTGTATTCTTTTGTTTTGTGTTCACACAAAATCTTGTTCTCATATCAGGAATAAACGAGTTACCCATACTTTTGGTATTCGTTATTAATTTACATTTAAACAAGTTGATCTTATAGAATATTTCTATATATTTTCTTAGTTCAAGAAATGATTTAGTGGATATTTGAATTCTAAATGCTATTTCTATTTAAATAGAAACTCTTAACATTTATTTGTACGAATGTTTATTGTTCTTTAAATTATTTAACTTATATATTATGGAAAATGTGTAGGATCGTGTCTAAACACAAGAATTTCACGACCCACGATTCATGAATTTTATATAAAGTACTGTAATATAAAAAAAAGACATAAATACTACATTGCATAACAAAGTTCATCTGCATTGTTTCTCTGAATACATTATTTCATATAATCATTCACATTTCTAATTATATTTTGTTTTAAGTTGATACTAATATTTCTTTTTATAATATTTGTCTTAAAAATATAAAAATTTCAAGTTGGAATGTTTTACTAGAATTAATTTGTCATGAAAATATAATGTATTTAATAAAAAATACTTTGTAACACATTGTAGGTGTCATTACATTCATATTTATGTCAAACCTGTAAAACATATTTGACAAATATTACAAATAAGAGTTTAGTATTAATACAATTCAGTGTCAATACATATCTGTCAAAACTTCTAATACAGTTCAGTGTTAATTCATATCTGCCAAAACTTCTAATACAGATCA
>JAFMTC010000277.1:2035702-2093301 GCA_018845635.1 Nicrophorus orbicollis
CAGGTGTACCAACAATTACTTAATTCAATACTTTTAACGTGCATTTGGTTACACATATGACAGCTGCATACCAACTTAAACAATTGAAACTAAATTTGGTTACTCTCGTTATGCGAATTATTAATTTACGCATCACGTACCGTGTTGATGTAACATTACTCAAATACTACTTAGAGTTTAAAATAAAGTTCGGTTGCTTTTTTTTCGGTTAAGGCTACACCGGAACTAACAAAAGCTTTTAATGCAAATGAAAATAATGCCGTTAGTTAAAATGTTTGCACAACCGCAAGCAAACAGAAGTCTCTCGTGCCTCTGCTGCTTCTACTCCCCAACACGTAATTCGTATACGAGATATGATAAAGTTTCGATGAATTTCGCCGACGAATTTCAACAATTTCACCTGATTTGCATTCGCCGTGTCCATTTGTCGCGTCGAGCTAAGAAACTTTGGCCAGGATAAAGCTGACGCTGCTCGATACGGACGGTAACTTAATTACGTTTCGACCACGTACAAAGGAAAATATTAACCGAATTACGAATGTCATCGTTTCAAAAGAACTGGAAATATCGCTTTTCTTTGTACCTTCACAGTTCGCAATCTCATTCTTCTAGAGAAATTGCCTCATCTAAATGTTATTCCTGTTGATGGACCAAAATTTCGTTTATTTTTAACTATGTTGTTGATTATGTCGTTAATACTACGGCTAGCAAATTTTAAAGAATTAAAAGGTTAACATCAGAAATGTGTTAAAAAAAGTAATGGGATTAAAATAAATCTAAATCTACATAAGTTATATTATGCTTATGATTATAATGGGTTAAAATGCCCTTGATTATGTGTATACATTTGATTGACTTAGCTTATTTTTATATAGGTTACTTTATGTTGTTTTCTCATATTCTTATAACAATTTAAGATAAGTTAGCTTAGAATGAGTTTAATTATTTATTTACATTTATCATCTAAAGTCAAGGTATGTTATGTTTAATTGTTTTCATATAAGTTGGATTATATATCTTTTTTTGCCTACGGCCATTTAAGACAAGATAGGTTCGAATAGGTTAGATTATTAGTTTATATTTGTTAAGGTTAAGTTAACACTGACCGTTTTCTAAAATTACGACCACTTTTCAGCCCCCTCAAGATGCTTACAGGCCTCTTAAGGTAGGTTATGTTTGATTACTTTAATATAGGTTAGATTGTATTGTTTCCTTGTATTTAATACAGGACAGGATTTAATGATTATAAGTTTTAATTTGTTTAGGTAAGATTAAGGTAAGTTATATTTGATTATTTTAATATACGTTAGGATTGATGATTTTACATTATTTTCTTCTATTATTACGTCAATCTGAGACAAAATAGGCTAGAATTAGTTTGATTATTAGTTGACGTTTCTTTATATAAAACCATACCTCGCAACACCTACGGCCGCTCTTTATACGCCATTTCGCTATAACGGCTCTCTTCAATTAAGGCACGTTTTCGATTTACGGCCAAAAATGTTTCACTGTAACGGTCGATGTCGATATATCTACATGTTGCCAATCTGGCGCAAGCGCAATAATTGATTCCTTATACGGCTTTTCGCTTTGCGGCCAAGTTTCGAGGAACGTTTCTAGGCCGTAAAGCGAGGTATGGGTGTATTATGTTAATTTATTATAGTTTAGGTTATATTTCGATCTATCCTAATAATAGTTAAAAACAAGATCATATTGGTTATTACTGTTAGTATAAGTAAAATTAATCTTTGAACTGCGCAAATTGCAATTTACAATTTTATTTACTCGTTACTAATTCTGTGTGTTTATTTTGCTTGTTATTTCTTTTTCAGAATTTTCATAGGTTCCGTTTTCAATCACTCTCCAATATAATTCATATAGTTCGAATATATTTATTTTCAGCATTCGCTAACCAAATGGTGTATATACATATATATATACTATTAAGTCAATTGAATTTCAAATATTTAATGCTGCACACACAAAATTATGCATTCAATTTAAATACAAATTCAGCAGCTTGAAACGGACAGCGCTTCATTTCAATATTAATAATGCTTAAAATGCAGCATCGATTCATCATCGACTGAAAAAATATGAAACAATAATGAAAATCAACAAAGTCTCCATTTTTGTGAAACATGTTTCCATGCAACGAAACAATATTATTTTAGTTTCTTCTTTTGTTCTTGGTATTTTTGTTCTTCTGTCAAGATAAAAGACAAGTGCGTTGCTTAGTAACGGAAATCGGTCGTACAATGTAAACCGGATCATTAAAATCATCAGGTAAGTTAAGTGACTCGTGAATATCATCCCTTAAATTCTTCTGACGGGGCCTTCCTGAAATTCCTTCTCTTTTTTTTGTTACTGTCAGTTGCCTACTTAATACACGCATCCGGTTCTATAGAAAATACGGATCAAAGAACTTGGTAACTTCGCCGAATGAAAATCACCGAAGCGTGTGGCTGGGTTTATGTGAAACAAACGAAGCAAGCACAAAACACATAGAGAATAAAAAAAAGGACGAAGCATCTCGTATTCCCAAGGCCAAAGGCTCATCAACGCAACCCAAAAAAAAAATGCGCATTATCCTGAATACCAAACGCACTGCAGATATTTGAGGAATATCTAACAGATATTTACTTTGAGGTGGATACACACTGTTCGATATTCATGAATTTGAAGTACACCCATACCTCGCTATACGGCCGCTCTTTATACGGTATTTCGCTATAACGGCCCTCTTCAATTTAACACGTTTTCGATTTTCGGCTAAAAATGTTTCGCTATAACGACAAAAAAACTTTTTCGATGTCGATATACCTACATATTGCCAATCTTGCGCAAGCGCAATAATTGATTCGTTATACGGCTTTTCACTTTGCGGCCAAGTTTCGTGGAATGTATCTAGGGCGTACAGCGAGTATGCTAATTCTGGTGACTATACAAAATAAGTAATAAGTTTATAAATTTAAATATTGCATTTTTAATCTTATAAACAATTATTATTTCGTATTTGCTATGTTATGAAACTTACATTTTATCAGTCATAGAAAAGTAATTACCCTAACAAAAGTGACAAATTGATTTTACTTAATATTCATGACCGATGACAGTTTAATGATAACCTTGACTAACTTTTGCACGATAAAGTGACGTTTCACATTGAGAATAGTATAGTTACTTTAGATGAATTAGATGTAAATGAATCTGTAGCTCAATTGAAAAGTTGTGGTCAAATTTATCAATTTGATGAATGCTGTCAAAACTGCCATGTAATAGCGCGTCTTTTAGTGAACTAATGTCAGAGCCTAATCAAAAACAAAAATGAATAAATACAGCGTGATTTCTTCATGTAATTACTTGGTACATTTAACCTGTAACTAACTGACACTATGTTGACAGCCATAGTACTTTATGGACGTAATGTTCTCTGTCGAAATATAGAAGCTAAGAGCTCATATTATGACTTCATAAAGGTGACTTTTAATTCGTTTTTACTGAAATAATCAATTTCTAATATTCAACTTCTTTCTGTATAAAACTTGAGTGAAAAAAAGAAGATCTATTTGCAAGAGCTTTAAGTTGTTTTTTGAACTAAAATTAAAACTTGATCATATTAAGTATAGTTGAATATTGATACTAAAACGTAATTGAAATCATCTCACAGAAAAAAAAATCACTTGCACTATATCAAAATGAATGAAACAGTTACAAATGCAGCAGCTAAATTACATGATCCTATCCAGCGGTGATGTAGTGAGGTCCGAAAAAGTAATTACCGTTGCTAAAAATTAATGATATTTGCATGACACGGGTTCATTTTCTGATGATGGAGTTCGGGTTGGGTCGTTTCGGTAGTTGTATGCATAAACCGAAGTGAATAATGATGAAAAGGCGACCGGCTGTAAATATCGGAAGGTGTATTCGTGAATGTGTTGTACGTAATTAAACGTCGCGTAATTGGACGGAGCTAGATGAGAGCGGTGCTGCGAGAGGGTTGGAGGGGGTAGCGCGGCGGTTGCCTTAAATCCACAATACAATATAATCCTCGAGGGAGAAATAGTGGACGAGGATGGACAAAAAGTGGCAAACAACTACCTCACCAGAGTTTGCTACGTGATGTGTGCGTGTGCATCGTCGGAAGGAGGAGTAGGATGATATCCGAACTGACCGAAGAACTTAATTGCGACTGGAAATCAATCGGGCCTCGCTCCTCCCAGAGGATACACCTAGGTTTCAAACGCACTCACACAACCATTAATATGGTCATTACTCTTTCGGCTTTTCGATTTATTTCCGTCTCCTCTCCACTTGCTCACAATTACAAATCGTAAATGTAGCATCGACGAATCAGAGTTATTATTTGTTATCAATTTAGTTCTATTAGCACTTGAAAGATAGCCCAAATAATTTACAACATTTCCTCTCCTTCCTAATTGACTATCTATCTACAGGTCCATAATTGTGTATATGAAATCTTCAATTGTATAAAAGAGTACAATACACCCATACCACTCTTTACGGCCTAGATACGTTCCACAAAACTAGGCCGCAAAGCGAAAAGCCGTATAAGGAATCAATTTTGCACTCCCGCCAGATTGGTAACATTGGTAAGATAGCGAAACATATTTGGCCTTAAATCGAAAACATGCCTTAATTGAAGAGGACCGTTATAGCGAAATGCCGTATAAAGAGCGGCCGTATAGCGAGGTATGGGTGTATAATATAATTTAAGTTTCTTCACCTTTTTTTATTCAATTGCTATAAAAAATATAGTTTAATTTAATTGCAAATCAAAATTGTAGCATGGAAGAAGTATAGTTATTATTTTTCATCAATTTAATACTCAAGTTAGGTTAAAACATATATGTTTTGTATCTTAAATAATAGTAAAAAGTTATGAAGTCTACTCTTATTTTAATTCCTAATTGACTAATAATCTTTTCCTACTTGACAATCAATCAAACAATCAATTATATAAAAGTGTACAATACCAAATCTCTTAAGTTTCTTTATCTTTTTACCTAAAAATCTACTAAAATGTAGTCTATTATTATGCAAACACAAATCAAAATTGTAGAATCTCAGTATTATTTGTTAACAATT
The DNA here is from genome assembly GCA_018845635.1 of Nicrophorus orbicollis. NCBI lineage: Eukaryota > Metazoa > Arthropoda > Insecta > Coleoptera > Silphidae > Nicrophorus > Nicrophorus orbicollis. The sequence continues at coordinate 2,040,815 of JAFMTC010000277.1, forward strand.
TGATTCTGTTAAATGATACATGTTTTGTAATCCAAGTAATCTTTTTTCATTCCTAATAAAATGAACTTCAATTTCTTTGATTTTGCTGCTTTTCGTTCCGTTTCTTAACGCTTCTCACTATTTCCAAATCGATTTTACAGTTTGTTTCGTTTCCGCGAAAAAAATCCTCTTATACAGAAGAAACACTAATGATTCTTACTCTCTTCTACTATTCATTTCCTGTTTCCAATGCTCATTTTTATTTTTCCACAGTTTTGCTTCCGTATATTCTATTTACTATTGCTTTTATTTTCTTCATTTACTTTTCACGCAATTTCCTAGCTTCTATTATTACGTATTTTTATTCTGTTTCTTACATTTTCATATTTTTCCTTTCATTTCCTAACTTTTTCCACAGTTTCCCATTTCCAAATACTATTTTCCCATGTAATTCGAAAGTTTCTATACTTTTTCCGTAGATTTACGTAATTCTTACATTTTTCATTTTACTTGTTCCACAAAATTATCTGCATTTTCCAACTGCTTTCTCCTTTCTTTTTTTCTATTTTTTCCCACAATTTTATTTTATCAATTTAAACATCTTTATAGGACCAAAGGTCTAACAACCAATGTCTTTTGCCCTAATTTTATTTTATTTTTATAATTTTCGACAAACTCCAATACGGTCAATAGCCCTTTTGTCCAATGTGTGATCAATATTTATTTTTAATAATAACATTCACAATTTCATTTTTTAGATATTATTTACCATTACTTCATATTTCATATTTATTTCTTATATTTTTATTATTTCTTCATTTAATTTCTTACATTATTTTTTATAAATTCATATTCCCCTTGTGTTTCCTAATTTCTTTCTTATTGTTCATTATATTTCAATTCCAATTCAGCAATTTCATTTTAATATACATTATTTTTTATTACTTCACTTTATTTGCTTCCTTTTTCCACAGTTTCGTTTTATAATATTTTAAATATTTACTTTTATCCACAACATAATTCATTTTCAAATCATTTCAAGCATATTTAAATTGATTTCAACAATTTTCTTCTGTTACTTTTTATTCCTTAATGATCATTTGAAATCTGCAATATTTCCAATAAAAACCTTCTATTAATTTTTCAATTTCCGTTGTAAGTTTTCTTCTAAATTTATTCCGAGTAAAATTATGTTAAATTAAACTGAATTGCATTCAGTTTAACATTAGACATAATATTGCTACTACTATATTATTTATGAAGCCCAACAGTTATTTCACTGTGTGTAGCTGATACAATTATCGATTCACCTTTACAAACCAATCATTTATCGCAATTATTAATTAATTACGTAAATGCCACAGAGTAACAGAATATTGTTACTTGTTTATTCACATAAAACATGAATAATAGCTTCAATCCGAATCGGCGAACATTATACTTTCTATGCAATCAGCATTAAAAATTAATGTGATTTAATCAAATATTATGCATTATACAATTTATTGAAGTATTGGGAATATACTGATTGCAGCTGCGGAACTCGGTCATTAATCATTTGCATTTGTATTTGTTTAAGGGAGGATAGAGTATAAAGAATGAAACGAAACAAATACAAAAGTATAGAGAGAAAAAACGTCGCTTGCACAATATGAATATAGATTGGGAAGTATCGGGAGAATCAAAGCGGGGCATCCCCTTTTATCCGTCGAATGTAAATTTTGATTAAAGAATACTTAGATCCGTTTGCGGTGGATGCGCCGGGTCAACGTTCCGCGCCGCAACAAAACTCCCCTAGGTTTTAACTTACGTAACGTGCCGTTGGAGGGTGGATCGCAACCCAAACCTATCCCTGCACCCGGGGCTGTTATATGGCCCACCGAGTCTCAATAATACAACGCGCATATATGCATAAACATAATTTCGGTTTAACTTCGAAAATGAACATCTTAAATAAATAATACTTGCTACGTTTCGTACGCAGATGCCAGACTCATTCTCTCGACCTCATCACTGTTGAAATTTACAAGAAAACCGGCGTTATATTGTTTCAATGGTAATTCGCAGCGGGGAAAATCGGCGTCGAATGGACTTTTTCAGACATTTCAGGTAACGTAATGGACGCTCTCCGTGTTCTGCTACACGAACCGTGCTACCATTTGTTTGAAGTACCCGTAAGGTTTATCCAAAAATAAACAAATTAATGGAAATAGTTTTAGGAAATTCACGTTCCTTCTTTCGTCATTTCATAAATATTATCTTTATAATTGCAGTCATATCATATTTTTCTTATTTTTTAAAGTATACTAAATCTAGTGTATTAATGAGGATTTTATAGTAACTGATTATCATGGAGTCCAATTATTATGTTAATCTGTTAATCAATAATAATAATATACAAAAGCCAGTAAAATGAAGTAATTATAAAGTAATTAAAACGTTGTAATCTACAATTTATTATACTAATTTTAATAATAATCTTCATTATACTTATGTCTTTTTATGTCTTTTTTTCTATTGTTATTCAAATAATAATGAAAGTTCTTATAATTTGAAGCAAACTGAAGTAAAAAAAATCAAGCAATTGAAGAAAACTTTTCTTAATTAATTGTTATGCCTTTTTTTCTATTGCTATTCAAATAATAATTAAAGTTCTTATAATTTGAAGCAAACTGAAGTAAAAAAAAAATCAAGTAACTAACGAAAACTTTTCTTTTGTTTCTTTTTAAGCAGATCCAAAAAAAAGCAACTAAATGTATTTGTTATTTAAATAAACTTAATTTGATGAGAACAGAGTGCAATTAATTGTTATGTTTTTTGTTCTATTGCTATTCAAATAATAATTAAAGTTCTTATAATTTGAAGCAAACTGAAGTAAAAAAAAAAATCAAGTAACTAACGAAAACTTTTCTTTTGTCTCTTTTTATACAGGTCAAAAAAAGCAACTAAATGTATTTGTTATTTAAATAAACTTAATTTAATGAGTACAGAGTGCAATTCATTGTTTTGTTAAAATCATTTTTCAGAAAACTGCAATTAAGTCCTATCCTCAAAACTTTAATTATCTTAATTGTTGTCTACTATATTTTCAATCTTCATATCTACATTTTTTGTATAATTTATTGCAGTAATCTGCCTTTAATAAGTTTAACCAAGGGCAATCAAATGGATTAGCGTCTTTTAAAGTTTGATGTTGAAGGATTGGTTAACCAGCCAAGCTTCATTTAGGATTGTCAACAATTGTAGGTCTACAATTAATATCATTATAAGCTACATAATTTTGTCTACAGGTGGTCTAAATTCGAAAATCCTTCTCGATATTTCCTGCCTCTGCAAACAGTTAATCGTTGATTATTATATAATATCATAGTGTTTAAATGGAACATTATGAACATTTATTAATAATTCAAGAAATAAGAAAGTTCTTCCAAAAGTTGTCAAATATAAAAAAAAGATATGACGAACATAATATCAAATGGCAAATGACATATGACACATTCCCTTATTATATAATGTTACTTTACTATATACAGATTTATCTCTCTAATTCGTTTCGTAACCATAGCAACCAGTCCTTGACAGGTATTTGACTTACATTTTATTTTAACGTTGATGATTCTCTTTTGCAATAGTACATTTCTGTATTTCCTTAATTACTCTACTCAGCTTATTGCAATCTACATGTTCTTATGTTAAGTTGAGCTATTTCAGTGTTTCTAGTGGAAAATTAAAAAATATATAGAATCTTTCAGAAAATTGAGAATAATATTATTAACTTATTGGTTTATTTTTTATATTTATCGTTTTGCAGTATGTTTCAGATTCCGAAACGATGCTCTAGTTCTAAAGAAATTAATAGATATTCAGTCAAATTCAAGTATGGAATAATTACTAAATAAATAAATAATACTAAGTTTTTATTTAATTTAATTGATTATCTTTTAACCTCCTTACAAAAGAATTTCAAGAAAATTTTAGTATTTACGAAATGTTGCATTGACGAAAAGACTAAATAAACATCTCGATTTTAAACTCGTTGCAAGAGCAGCGCAAAGAGCAACCGCTGCTCTATTTGTAGACAAGAACATCGCAGTTTGTTTTGCGCTTTCAGAAAATGAAACTTCTTGCAGCAACGATGGAGAAAGTTGTTAATCGCTTTTTAAAGTCAATATAGGTGGATCCGATGATGCAGCTACGACCGAAGTTAATCTTTTCTATACGGAGGAAATTCGCAGCGCCGTCCGGCAATCTAGGTTAATTGAATTTCCTCGAAACTTTGAACCGTGACTTACCTGTCGAAAGACTTGGCCTCACACAATACTTCATTGTTACCTCCGTGCGAACTGGTGGAGGAGCATAAAGGAAAGTGTTGAAGCGATCCTTAATATTGCATTACTTTCACTAATGAAGTCAACGGTCTTTCTTCCAATTTATATCCAATTCAGTCAAAATTTCTAGAAATTATTATCGATCGCTTTGATATGAGCTTTCAGCTTGGATACAATACAACAATTCAATCGTGATTTCAATGTTAATAGTAATAAGTCGCAATTCTTAAAGAGTTGATTGAAAAATGATTATTTTATGTACCACTGAAGAGACGTCATTGAAATTTAGATAATATGCGAGCTCTTTTATTTGTTTCAAGATTCAATAGTTGTTTCATCACTATTTTAGTTTTTATTGTATATAATTTATTTTATTCACAATCTATCACAAATAGGACATTAAGCAAATTTGTTGGCGGTACAATTGTCATGTAGGTGGGGAACTCAACAGTATCCATATATAAAAATTAACTTATAATAATTTTATATAATATAATAATATTAATTAAATCTATGTGGTAAGTCCAGAATGTTGCACTTTTTAAGTCTGTATGTTTGTATTTGCTTTACTAGAAGATTTTCAGCTAGTTTGTTTGGGTTTGATTGGAGTCTTCCTTGATACCTTTCACTATAGTTTGTAATTTCACTTTTCACTGTTTTGATTTGTAGATCACTATGTAAAACACTGTTGGGGACATACCAGGGTGCATCGGTAATTGTGCGCAAAGTAGTATTTCGATGTTGGAGTTGCTCGCTGAACCCCACAATTGTATTCCATGTGTCCAAACTGGTTTGAGGATGGATTTATAAATTAGAAATTTGTTATCTAGTGATAGCACTGATTTTCTTCCAAGCAACCAATAAAGTTTGCTGAATTTTATACCTAATTGCTTTCTCTTAGTCCATATATGTTTCTTCCAGTTCAGTCGTCTATCCAAATGCATTCCAAGATATTTTACGTGTTCCTCTTGTGGTAGTACTTTGTTGTTAAAATTTACTGGTGGACATGTTTTCTTTCTCATAGTAAAGCTGACATGGGTACATTTCGTTTCGTTAGCTTTAATACGCCAGTCTCTGAGCCAGTGTTCAATTTGATTCAATCCTGTTTGCAGGTTTAGTGACGCAATACCTGGATTACTATCAGTTGACAATAGTGCTGTGTGTGTCAGCGAACGTAGCAATGGTTATTTTATTTGTTTTTGGCAGATCAGATGTGTAGATAAGATATAAAATTGGTCCAAGAACGCTTCCCTGCGGTACCCCAGATTCAATTGGAAACAGGTTAGAGCTTTCTTCTTGTAACTTTATTTGAAATAGCCTGTCCGTTAGGTAAGATTTTATTATTTGGAAGAAAGGGTGCGGAAGTAATTTCTTGATTTTGTAAAGAAGTCCAACTTTTAATAAACAAAAATACCTCTTATAGTGCGGGTAATCCATTTCGCACTATTTGAGCACTATTTTAAATGGAGGACTTCAAAACCGCATACAATCAACGACACAAAAAGAGACTTGACTTAAGTTATTGATAAATAAAAAATACATTTTGGGTATTTTTTTAAATTCAATTATATTTGTCAATTAAAATTTAGTTTATTAAGAAATTCACCAACTAGATTATTGAAAATCTGAGTATTTATAATATTTAAAGTTATTTATTATGTATATTTAAAATACAAATTTCAATCATATTTTTTTTCCTTATTTCCATCTACAATAAACTCGTTTCATTGAAATAACTTATTTAGCATCGGGGAAGCGAGTAACCGGCTTTAACAACAGCTTTGCGATAGTAAATTAGTGGAATTCCCTTGAAATGAAAATCCGATCGGATCAGAAGTCTTTCCAATTGCTCGGGACTTGATGGATGGTCGGATTTTTGTTCGATTTCGAACCGACGAATTGAAGCTTTTATCCGCTTCCATTGCGTAATACAATACTGCATTAAGCAAACCAACATCGATCCTACATATTTTGCATTTCATATTTGCAATCCAATACATACAGACATTTCTATGTTTGCATATTGTTTATTAAATATCCGTCGTCTACAAAGAAAATATCAAGAGACAATTTAGAAAAAAAGGTTGGGAACCACTGAATTAATGTAAAGTCAATAGAATATTTATAAAAACATACCATATGGTCTTTCCAACTAGAACTTCATCTTTTTTATATTTCAAATTAAAAGATTTCTCTTGATTTGAACCTTTGCTTCAGTTCATTACTGGATCATATTTTTGCATATTTCCGTTGAGTTATTATAATTATTACATCCACCACAATAATGATATTGGTGCATTGAATGTAACTTTGAATACTTTGATAAGTGTGTATGGGAGAGTATAGTTGGATCGAAAAAGAAGAGAGACGCTTTGATATCCATTTCCTTTACTCTCTGCTGGCTGGCAACATGCTCCTCGCTTTTTGTTCCATCAGTCTGTCTTTGTGTTCGGCAAAAATTTGATACAGTTGAAATCACCGTAAAATGTGTACGGCACTACACAATGTTGCGTTTTCATCTTTTTATCCGCGTCCCGTTTTTCATCCGGAGCATCCATACTTGGGAATACGAAAGAAATGGAAAGAAACGAGCGCTCCGCCATCGATTCGCGGGTTTCTTTTTTAATTGTTTTGTGTTCGCGACGTCGCAAAAACTAATTTATTTGACGAGTTAGTTAGTCGTCAAGATGAAGCAGCGATGGCTGCAACACGCAAATATAGAGCAAATAAAAAAGGGTCGTGACGGGTGGAGAGAGAGAGAGGGTTGTTTTGGTTGCGAGGAGCGGAGCGCGAGAGCAAAAGAAGTAATTCTCTTCAACCACTTTTCCGCATTGTATGTCTCAGTGGACTCGGTGTTAACAAAAGAAATGCGTCCTGAGTTTAATGTGCACCACTCAAGGGCGTGTCATTATTTTAAATTTAATGCCAAGTAGTTTCCCCGGGGTTGGCAACAACATCAGAAGAACAAAATATGAATGGCAAATACGTACGTATAGAGAACGACCAATGTAATTGCATTTTCTCTCACAGTATATTCTACAAGTCAAAAATTTTAACTCATTCCTCGTAGTTTATCATACACCTACAATCAACATGCAACATCTATTAATAAGTACACACGTACGATTAAAATAGTTCTGAACTTTTACATTTTTTTTTGCCTCTTCCAAAATTCAATGTTATAAATCTATGAAAATGATGGAAATTAAATAAATGTATTTATAGATTTATAACTAACACCATTTTTCTGTAATTACTGTTTAATCTGTATTATAATAGTTCTACATTTGTAACAAGCACCATTGTCTTATAATTTACTCTGAAAGTTAAAAACAATACAATTTTTAACTTTCGAAGAAGCAGTGTTTCCACAGTTAGTTTAATTACTCCATTACTTTTAATATATGAATGTTTTGTCTTTTAATGTATGAATTAAAACCAAATCTTTGGGCTTCAATATGCAAATACTTCTCGATTCATAATTCAAACCGTAATTTGCTCCCAAAATTTAAAAAAAAAACTTTCGAAGAAAGCAGTGTTTCCATTATTTTATGTATTCCTCGATCAATATAATTTCATATAGAAATGCTCTAAATAAAGTTAAATGTTCCCGCTTCAATATACAAATACTTGTAGAATTGAAACTAGCACTATTTACATGTAATTAGGACTCAAAGTTGAAAAAATAAAATCTCGAAAAAGCAGTGTTTTCTCTCCATGTTTTGGTCAATAATCGATCAAGCTAATTTCATATGTGAATACACTAAATAATGTCGACTTCAATACACAAGTACTTCTAGATTTGTAACTAGCATCGTTTTCAAGAAATACTTCAGTAACTAGCAACCTTTTCTAGTACTTTACTTTAAAAGTTTAAAAAATCTCTCGAAAAAGCAGTGCCTCCATGGGTATACTACGCTAATTTCATATATGAATGCTCTTTATAAAGTCTAATGTTCCGGCCTCAATATAGAAATACTTCTTAATCAGTAACTAGCAACCTTTTCTAGTAATTTACTTTAAAAGTTTAAAACATCTCTAGAAAAAGCAGTGCCTCCATGGGAATACTAAGCTAATTTCATATATGAATGCTCTATATAAACTCTAATGTTCCGGCCTCAATATAGAAATACTTCTTAATGAGTAATTAGCAACCTTTTCTAGCAATTTACTTTAAAAGTTTAAAACATCTCTAGAAAAAGCAGTGCCTCCATAGGAATACTAAGCTAATTTCATATATGAATGCTCTATATAAAGTCTAATGTTCCGGCCTCAATATAGAAATACTTATTAATCAGTAACTAGCAACGTTTTCCAGTAATTTACTTTAAAACTTTAAAAAATCTCTCGAAAAAGCAGTGCCTCCATGGGAATACTAAGCTAATTTCATATATAAATGCTCTTTATAAAGTCTAATGTTCCGCCCTCAATATAGAAATACTTCTTAATCAGTAACTAGCAACGTTTTCTAGTAATTTACTTTAAAAGTTTACAAAAACTCTCGAAAAAGCAGTGCCTCCATGGAAATACTAAGCGTATTTCATATATGAATACTCTTTATAAAGTCTAATGTTCCGGCCTCAATATAGAAATACTTCTTAATGAGTAACTAGCAACGTTTTCCAGTAATTTACATTCAATTTCATAAAATACTGAAATCCACGTATAAATCTATGAAAAATATTATTATGAAATTATATAAGACAAAATATAAAATATGAAATCCAAGTAACAAATTTATTTAAATATGTATTAATTTTAATTAAAATATAATAGAAATCATTATTCATGAAATATACAAATAAGTAATAATCGAAAAATGTATAAATTAGATAAATTGTAGTTCTTTGAAAACTACATATGAACTTTATTGTAGGAAGTATTCACAAGTTACTTCCTACAATAAAGTTCGTGAACTTGTCAATTTCATTCCTTCCACAAGCTTTTAGTGTATATACCTTCAAAATACCTATATGCAGTATACTTGTAATCCATTCTCAATGTATAATTGACTTGTAATTCCAAAATACTTGAAGAAAAGCTTAACATTCTTTTGATATTAGTGTACATATTCATCTTCAAAATACCTATATGCATTATACTAATCCATTCTTAATATATAATTTATTTCTAATTCCAAAATACTTGAAGATAATCTTAACATTGTTTTATAAATCTGATATTGTAATTAACAGATTTCATGTAGAAATGTCTTTTTTTATTACAATTTAAACAAACAGAAAGACCTATGGTCAATAATAGAGTTTTATGTTTTCTTTGATATTGTATTTTTTTGTAATTATTGTTACAATGAATATTGTTATTATTAAAAAATAATTTGCTTTGAAATTTTCAAACCAATGCAACACTCTGGTAAATTGCTTAATTTATATAATTGAAATAATTTAAATTGAAATAAAAATGTTCATATTTCAAAGAAAGTCGTTTTCTAACTTAAAAGAGGACAATTTAAAGAAGATATATACGAATCCTTGCAGTCAACTGGTCTAATAAATTGTATAAAGCTTACTAGATCAGAAGGGAGCGTGGTTTCTCTCTAGAATTTGAATAAATAATAAACAGCATTTATTATTCTATTATGGAATATAAATTGCCCTAACGTCTTCCATTGCCAACATTAAAAATTTAAAATAAAAGATATAAGTACAAATTACAAACAATTTTATAAATCGTATTGTATTTTATTATTATTATTATTTACATGCAAAAATACTGTAAATATTGTATAATTCTTAATGTAATTAGTACTCAAGAATAGTATGGTTTGTCCACATGCTTGACTTACGACATGTCAACAACAACAATTGTTTTAAGATTGTTGGGTGAAATTAAGAATCCTCAACAATACATTTTGAATTGTTCTTAAACTACTCTACATATACTCTTACTCTCTTACATGTTTCAACTATTATCTAACTCTTTTCTCAGCTAACTTCACGTTGCACGTCTCAACGCCAATGGCCCCATAATAACAATAAACAATTGCTTTTTATAAATATTGGCAATTGATATAGTTTAAAATACCCCCAAAGACAAGTATTTCCAATAGGGTAATGAATATTTAATAAGAATGTTCTCTCTATTAACATTTACAAATTTTAATATTTGTGACAACCAGCCCCTTACTTGAAATTACATTTTAAATGGAATATATTTTCTTTATGAATCAGTTATGAAACTCATCATAAAATGCTTAATTTTCCTCTTCATTACTTCGGTTTATCATCTTTAAATGCATGTCAGTAGGAAAACCAAATATGTTAACATTCAAATTAAAACGAAATTTCAATGAAAACCGTCCATTTTTAACATTTCGAAACGGTTCTACTTCAACTCCATCTATGAACACTTTAATCAATTTATCATTTGGCATTTTTAATGTTGGCCTCCTGTGACAGTTGGTGACAGTGTATGCATTTTTTTTAAATTTACCGCCGTAGATGCAATTTTGTTACTCACCATCTGCCCAGCCTTTATTATTAATATCCTGTACCAATTCTCTGCTCTGCGTAGTTTTTTTTTGTTCATCCTCCGCCTACAATAAATCTGCGTTGCAGCGCTTTTTTTTTCCTGCGTTAATTTCATCTCGCTTCAATGAACCGCGCTGTGTTAATTCCTGCTAGCTTCATAACTCGCGCACACGTTTGTATGCATAAAGCAAACATTGCACAACTCATGCAATTATTAATTACAATTCTTTTTAGCTTTGCACTCAGTTTCTTTTTTAACAAACTTGATTATTAATTACAAAACAGTATCGTAATTAAAAATAAATAGAACTGTATGCCAACATTTGTACCAACTTAAATTTGTTTTTATATTTGTTTTCTTGTGACAGTAAATTTATGTTCTTATGTATTAAAATATTTATTTATATTTGCTTCCAAAAATATGAATGATTTTAGAATCTATAAACGTTTGTTACGATTTTTTAGTCATTCGCATAAAAAACAAAAGTAATTTAAATGTAATGCTAGTTGATTACCAACCTAAATCATACATCGTAATGCTAAAAAGATGTGTCATGAAGAAATGACAATGATTTTACATTTTTGCTTATATATCCAAAAGTATGCACGTCAAATTGATGATTAAATTAAAGCTGGATATACACTCTTTAAAACATATTTTCTGAAATAGTTGTATCGTTTTTCATTTAGCTGTAATTAACTGTCAAAGTTGAATAAAAGTTTTTTAAGCAGCGGTCACTTTACATTTTTTATTATATCTAAAAGTATGCACGTCAAATTGATAATTAAGCATCCAAATTAAAGTTGAACAATCACTCTTTAAAATTTATGAACTGAAATAGTTGTAATATCGTTTTGCAATCAGCAATTAATTCACTGTCAAAGTTGAGGAAATGTTTATTTAAGCTTAAAATAACAAGCAGTATCATTTATACATAAAGTCGTGTATATATCAAAATACATTTTGTTGTTGAAAGTACAGAAAGGCAAAGATTTCAGAAATTATTAATAATTAACAAGATCACTCTTCTTAACGAAACAGGAATTCAGTGAATAATATTATATATTTTTCCTTCGTTTCCATAAACATCAATTATAAAAGTCGAGTGAAACTTGAATAATTTAAAAGAATGGAAGGTGACAAGTATTTATGCAAGATGAAGAAAAACACGAAAGTCCTTTAATGATTCTGTTGTTGCGACGCTTTGACCCAGCGTGTTTCGCGACACAATGTAACTGAAAACAGTGTTGTGATGAAACTACTAGTAGTTCGGGGCTCGTTAAAGAGTTTGTTTATGAAGACGAGTTACTCCAGGTAGACTAAAGTAAATTAAGACCAGCAGCTGGGTGATTGAGATAATCCTTCAATTGCATCCGCATCGCACTGACGCATTAAAATCGGGTATCAAAGTGAAGCACTTTAGACTAATCCTGTTATTCAGAACACAGAACCCAGTTGTATCGATTGTCATTTAGTCACAATTCTCTTGGAATAAACATTTTTGCTTTCTTCGACATTCCAAATAAATATTATTCTCTGATATAAACTGAAATTCCGAAAAGTAAATATGTTCGTTTTTTCTCTTCATTTCGTAATTATGAAAGCTAAATTTAGTTAACTGTTATCCTTGCGGTTCAGGTGAGCGAGCAATTTAAGGATCGACGATAAAAACGAATTTCAATCGTCCGTAACTAATGAAAACAAGCGCCCCGAGAAAAGCGGAGAGAGAGAGAGAGAGAAAATAAAGGAGAATTGAAAGGGCGACGAAAGACAGGGGCTGCAAAAAAAAAATGAAGGATGAACTAGATGCCTTTGGAAACAATAGGATTAGTAGGGATGAGTTGAGCTGGAGCAGGAAGACGTTGCGTTTCTTTTTTATAAAACGATTTAGTCATTGTAATAATAACTAGGTCCTTAGCGTTTGCAGGAATCCATTTCCGTTGTTGTTTGTATGTGTGTTTCTGCACAACATATATCTCTTATTTACCTTATGCGGGGCGCGGGGGAATCCCCTTGGAAACAAATGGTTTATGTACGTCGACGGGCATAAGAAGATTACGTTTTCGAAACCTCGACGATTCGCTGAAAAATGCATGGAAAAGCGAACAACAAAAACAGAATGTTTGAAGGAGGAAATAAGGGATGGAAGAGGATAAGGAACAATAATATATTTCCTGGCAAATGTAAAGAATGGGAAAGAGAGTGTGGATCTGTTCGAGGCGCAGAAGCAAGAGTTGCGCTCTTAATTTGAACTTAATTATGCATTAAATTCCAATTAAGGAAATCCCTTTTTCAATAACAACTACACACTCACACTTATACACGCACACACACACACACAGTTTATAATCGGAAGAAGGCTCCTCTACTCGTGAACACAAAAACTTCGTTCCTCGAGACGAGAGTAAATTAATCTGTCGTTAATTAAAGCAAATATTAAACGCGCGCTTCAAACTCTAAAGCACTTCGCTCTCATCTCCGGATAAAACAATTTAAATCGGGGGATTCGATTCATCAATTCGATCACCTTCACAAGAACAATTAAGATTCCTTGCAAATTAAGACTTACTGAACAATCCTTGCCGATCCGAGGAAATGGAAAACTACATGCGTTTCTCGTTGCTACGGATATTGCGTCGGTGTTGTCCCATGTGTTCGGAATTTTTTTTATAGGTTTTTTGGTGTAATAAATTATGTTTGAGACGTGAAACCGGCCGAAACGACCGTCTCCTCTTCAATTACTTATTTACCCGTGTTTCATTCATATTAAAAAAATATAATGCGGATATGTACTTTAGCAAAAAAAAAAAGAAATGTGTAGCTTTCAAGTGCACCTGCTGTATGAGAATATGGATCTAAAGAGGGTTGAAGAAGGCCACATGCTTCGAGAACATTGATAAATGTGTGAAGCAATGTGCAACCTTTATTATATTGCAATCACATCCTTGCAAAACTAACAAACTTTATCTTGTAATCGTTGTTATTTATGAAACTTTACAATTATTACTGAAACTGTTTTAAAAATGTAATATTTCAACTTTATATTACTCCGGTATATCCAGTATATAGAGGTAAGTAGCCTAATTTGGACCACCTAATTCGGACCACTAGAATATCTAAGAACTTTTAAAGCCTCTGTGACAATTGACAGACAACTTAGTTTACGTAGACGTAGAACTGATTAATGCAATCGTCTTTGTGAAAAAAAACATCATATTGTGAAAACAGTTCTTTGTTTTGACTTGTAACTAATTGATTAGTTCAACGTATTAGTAAAAGCCGTTAAGTAATTTGTACAATGTTAAACATGATTTATTCCCAATTGGACCAATATAGGCAGATTTGTTTATTGTGCACTTCATTTTTTACAAAAAAAAAAAATGAAAAAGTATGTTTAATGTTGGAATGGGGAAAAGAGGAAAAAAAATGTGATGAAGCACTTGGATACACACTCAGAGTGCTTGTGCTAAAACAAATATATTCGTTTGTTGCAATTGCCATTAAGAAGCCATGGTCCAATTTAGGAAACCATTAGTCCAATTTAGGAAGTCTAATTTAAGGAATATATTTGGATTCCATAATTGTACTATTTGTCCAAATTAGGCTACCTTCCCCCATGTCTTTTAATTTATTAAATTAATTAAATTTACTCGGTTAATATAAACGACACAATTATCAATTAGCACTGCAATTAAATGCAAATTTTCAGGTTTTCATTAGTGCCATTATATTTATAATCAATAATTTTATGCCAAGTTTGTATAAAGAATTTCAATAAACTTTTATGCAGTAATCTAACTGTTGTAGTAAAGAGTAGTAAATAATATTCAACATAATTTTTAATAATTTTGAGATTTTATTTCCAGATAATTGTAGTTTATTAAAATTGCATATCAGAATATATGATGTTATTCAATTAAAGTTACTTCTTGATCATATATTTTAAGTTTAACGATTGTTCAATAATATATACTTCATTGTTTGATAGAAATATTGATTGCATTGTTCGTATCAAGTGAAATCAAACTCCTGCACTAAAACTTTATGGTAACTATAAGCTAAAACTACTAATGGCAATCGGATACTTGTTTGTTAATTATACAATAACTCAACGAAGATGCGAATTTTACTTATTAAATAAAATTAAAAACTAATTAAATTCATCTTGAAAAGCGGAAAAAACTACCCTTTTGTTACATATAAAACTTGATTTTGTTTTTTTCACGGCCCTATTTCTAGCACCTTTTCGGTCCATATCAGCCTTCACTACCTTATTTTGCTAACCGGTAAATGCCGGAAAAATCGGTCAGCGGTGCTGGTTCAAGCACCAGATTTCTAAAAATATGTTTTCTTTGTCTTCACTTCGTGCTTGTACCTGCGTTTATTTCTTGTTCTATTTCTTCATGTTCTTAGTTTCCCTCTGCTGTATCACTTTTCATGTTACATGATATATTGAAATATGCAATTATGAGGATAAATTGTAAAACATCGTGCAGAAGAGATGACTTGATTAGAATGGAGACGTTCATGTAAAAAAAAATGTACTTTAAAAATGTGAGAGCCGTGATCAATGCCCATACATAGACTTAATACAAAAAAATCTTCAATTTCAACTACAGATGTTCAACAAAACTTATTGAAGTCACTAAGCATTGGCTACACAGCCTTGTTTATTATTTACACAAATATTATTAGAATCATGAACTTGAACTTGATTTTACAACTGAAAACACACATTTGACAAAAATGTTAAGAATTTAGCACATGGCACTGTTTCTCTCTCATTTACAATTATTTCTTCTTCTATAATTACTGAAAGTAAATTAATTCAACTATGAATGCAAACCATGAAGAAAGAAGATAACTTTTCACATATTAAGATATAGTAGACACAATTTAAAACCATTCACAAATATAAATTATTTCAGTAAACATTCATATAGTTGTGATGATTTAGTAATGTATCAGCCCATTTAATATTTTGTTTATTTTTTAAATTTTTATTAAATAAAGTAAATCATACATAATCAAGTTTACTTCTTCTTGGAGACACCAACAGTGCGTCCACGACGGCCGGTAGTCTTGGTATGTTGACCACGGACACGGAGACCCCAGAAATGACGCATACCCCTGTGGGCGCGAATCTTCTTCATGCGCTCAAGATCTTCACGCAACTTGCTGTCCAAGTTAGAGGAGGTCAACTGCAGAGATACACAAACAATTAGCAAAAACATTCTCACAATCACCATAAACTATTAAACTCGATAAAACATTTGCATGTACTTACTTGACTGTATTTGCCATCAATGATATCCTTTTGCCTGTTAAGGAACCAGTCTGGGATTTTGTATTGACGGGGGTTAGTCATGATAGTGACAATCTTTTCAACTTCTTCCTCGGAGCATTCTCCAGCCCTCTTGTTCAAATCAACATCAGCTTTCTTCAAGACGATGTTGGCATAACGCCTACCAACACCCTTGATGGCAGTCATGGCAAACATAACTTTACGTTTGCCATCGATGTTCGTACTCATGATACGAAGGATGTGTTGGAACTTCTCTGGGATTACGAGAGACTAAAACCAGAAGAAAGAAAATTAAAATCTATATTTACCAAATACACACACAACCAAGTTACCATTGCAATTGTATTTTAAGGTTATATTTTTGTAAAAACACTAAAATATTTTAAAGGAAAACCAAAATAGATTTTTAACAAAAATCTCGAAAGGTTCGTTCAATACTAAAGTATAAACCAATGTATGAAGGAAGCAATTGCAATAAAACTACAGGATTTCAAAGATTTCAGAGGATAACATTTGTAAACATACCATTTTGACAACGTTGATGCACGAAAAGGAAAGGATCTGTTTTATCGACCTGTGAGCAATCCAAAGACCATCATCATCCAATGGTACCAACAGCAAGAAAATAAAAAGTCAAGAAAGAAGAACGCACTACAAAATCATTTTAAACTATTAATAAAGCGATATTCATTTCATTTAATAATTAAACATCTTTCATAAACGAATATTTGCTTTTGACTAAGTTTATTGAAATTATTAAACCCAATTAAAAAATATTTTTCATCTTATTACCTTTAATACCAACTTACTATTTTTATAAAGTATTTATCATATTTCGTAATTATTCATTTCATTATTAATAAATCTAAATTTTTATTAATTTGCTTGTAAATTTTGAACTAACTGCATGAAAAACGTCAAATCATTTGACCGACCATACGCTCACTTCATATATAATAGTTTATGTTTAAGGTTAGAATAAAAAATAATTAAAAAAATATGCCTTTTATGAAAGGAAATGCGCCTATCAGGCGTACTATTCAATTTTTGGAGGCTGGTAAATTAGTTTTGAAAGACCAAATTCAAATATTTGCCGTTAATTACAATGTTTATGGTGATCACCATAAAGGAGCCAGGTTAACGACACCTTCTTAAATTTTCCAATTTTACTTATTTCTACAATAATTTACAGAGATTTCGCCTTCTGGCATCTCCCACAAGTACAATATAAGAACCCACATGT
Source organism: Nicrophorus orbicollis (assembly GCA_018845635.1). Taxonomy (NCBI): domain Eukaryota; kingdom Metazoa; phylum Arthropoda; class Insecta; order Coleoptera; family Silphidae; genus Nicrophorus; species Nicrophorus orbicollis. Next base: position 2,058,162 of record JAFMTC010000277.1, read on the forward strand.
GCAAATATGTACCTTCAAAAACTTGACTCCTTCTCCATTCATCAAATGTTTTTATGGTAATCTAATACTAATTTTCTATTGGAATAAATAAACTAATAATTTATTTTCAGAGAATGGACACCAAATGTTAATTGATGTTGATAGCAAATCAAAAGAAGAAATATATGATCATCTTGTTAACGTTGTAGGAAAAACAAAGTAATGGATGCGCTTGGCAATTGGATGAATTGGAATTTTTATATGTTTATGATTTTAGGGAAGTTTTGAGGGCTGAGGCCATTGCCAAAGAGAAGAAGGACAATCCTGCCAATTTTGGAGCTCACTGCGATAAGCATTGCATATGCGAGATACATGGCCAGGTCCCATGTCCAGGTATCTGCCCGCTACCAAACCATATGAGAGGAAAATTCATTAACGCTAAAGAATAGATTTTGTACAAAACAACAAAGAATAGAATTAAATAAAATTAGTTTCTTTAATAAATAGTTATAAATAAAGAGATCTTTAACCTATTATAATCTTAATACACTCTGTAACATTTTGATATCATTTTTACAACAATGAACACTATTCAGTAAGGCAGCAATATAATGAGTAGACATCAATTCTTCTTGTAAGGTTTATAGTTTTGCCTTGGGTTCCGTTTAACCTGAGGAAGTTTAGTGGTTGTGCTTTTGTTTTGCTGATATTGAGATATGATTGGCAGTTCCTCAGATACAGTCTTGTTAATCTCCAGTTCTTTGGAATTTTGTTTTTCCATCAGTTTCAGTTTAGCCTCAATTGCCTGGATCTGATGCAATCGGTCAGTTTTGTTGTCTGTCATTGCTAAAGATAATGCTGGAATATTAACGTCAGCCTTTTTAGGTTTCTCCATATCTTCCTACAATAAAAAAAATAATATTAAGTAAATATGTACAAACATACTGTATTGCACTTACATTTGGAACACTGTGAGCCCAGGTAACAATGATGTTTTTGTTCCCCACCAATGTGTTATGCATGGCTTTAGCTTTCACTGCATCTTCCTTGCGGGTGTATGTGACAAAGGCATAACCTCGAGGTTGACCTGACAGTGGCCCACTTCGATGGAATAGCAAGTCGAACTTATCGATGGATCCATATTTTTGCACGATTTTAAGTAGTTGATACCAATAATAATAATAAAAAGAAGAAATTAGTTTGAGAACTATGTGGGCAGGTATTAAATACTTACTCATTTATTCGCGGATCTAGATTACCGATCCAAAGTCTCCTGTCCTCTGCCATTCTTTAAGCAATATTCTTTAACAACAAAAAAACCTACTGCTAGCTATTCTTTATAAAAAATGAAATAAATACGAAATGCTACGGGCAGGCAATTCTATTCACAGTAACAACGATTTGAAGTTAACTTCATATCTTTGACAGCTTTCACTGAAAGTATCAAATATTTTCGGTTTAAAATATGAATTTTAATTAAAACTGTTTAACAATGTTAATCAATAGATTAATTATGATTGAATGGATAATATTCGTATTAAATAAAATTTATTAATTTAGAAGAGTTGCACTGATTATTGACCCTTAAATAATGCAACTCTCTTATGAAACTTAACTCTTCGGCAGTAAATAGTGGGTAGAGCACGCTATATATGTGTTAGACCGGTGCTAGTCTAGTCTTAGATTTTCGGTTTTTCGTGGCACGTGCCTATCGGGCAGTATAGCCGGTATGAATATTCCTGATATATATTCATAAACTACATAATTTTGCTTAAAAACATACATAATAATTGTCCAAATACATTTAAAGAATATTTAGTAAATGTTGGCTTTATTTTTTTTAAACATTTATAAATAATTGAGATCTGTTGTGATTCTTCCAATCTGGAGAAAATTAAAATATGAACTTAGATTTTCTCCCAAATGATAAAGTTTTATTAAAAAAATTAAATAAATATTGAATATATTATATAAATATTGAAAGAAACATGTACAAACATTAGTATAATAAATATAAACTAATGTTCATATTCTACTCTATTATATGTATTTAAGTCTATCAACCACAAAATAATAAAAGTATTATTTTGTGGTTGATAGACCTAAATACATATAACTGAGTTTGTGGTTTCAATACTTATCAAACATTTCATTATATTCCGTCTCTTAAGTTGTTTTATGAAACATGTGTTGTTGAAAATTATTTTGTATTCTTTAAGGGAAACGAAATATTTTGAATTTCGATTAACTATTTTTACCGAGGATTATATAATGTAAAAAAAATAAACAAATCAATAAAAAATATTTATTAAGTTATCATTATCACGTTTGTTACATGAATCACTCATGTTCAGTCATGGATGTTTTGTACAAAAATGTTGAGAATTGTACAAAAGTAAATGACTTCATCCTATCAATTAAATATAACAGAAATAATTTCAATTTTCAAAAGTAAAACATGCAAACAGATGAATTTGCAAACACTTATTCGAATCCATACGTATATAATGAAAACGTATGATAGAATACAAAGAGATGGAATTTCGATGAATCAAGTGGCGCCAAAAAGCGCCGAAACAATACTGCCGCGTCCTCCGTCGCTCGATGAAAGTTATCGAATAAAAACGTCTTCATCGCAGCAACAATAACAGTGAACAATATGACGGTGCAATAATGTAATTATTGTAAATGGCCTTAAAATATAGTAGACAAAGTATACAATGTTGTATATAATGTTGGCAATAATCATTCGAGTTTTACTGGGAAGCAGGATCAGACTGAGCCTGTGCAAGCTGCTGTTTCAACTTGATGATTTCCTCGTCCTTCTCCGCCAATTTGATCTCCAGTTCCCGAACCTTCTCCGATTCGAAGAATTCGGTGTTGATCTCCTTGAGCAAATCCGCAGCAGTAGGTCTCTCACTTGGACTTTTCATCATCAGCTTACCGATGATGAGCGCCAGCTGCGGCTGATTGACTTGCAGGTGAACTGGAATTGTACCTTTGCGCAGCGCTTCGATGCACTTCACTCTCTCCATGCTCGTTCTGAATGACTCCGCCAGTTCAAATACGACAATCCCCAAAGAGAACATGTCGCTCTGGAAACAGTTTTACAAAATAAATAATACTTGCAATAATTTCCATGTTAATAAGTTACCTTCCGATCGCATTCACCTAAGAGTTGTTCGGGTGCTGCGTAGAGCTTGGTACCGAAGGCTACCGAATGTCGTCTGCTTTGCAGAGGGCAAGCCAAACCGAAATCTCCCAATTGGACTAGCAACTTTCCATCTTCCAACTGCATAAAAATGTTACTCGGTTTTATATCATGATGCACAATCTTTTTCGAATGTATGTAAGAGAGTCCCTGAAGCAGTTGCTTCAGTATTTCCATCACTGAAGTAAATCTATTTGGATTGCTGACAGGAACCAAAGCTCTCATGTCAATGGGATCTGGCATGTTCCTTATATCCAGCCATTCCTTCAAAGTGTTCTGGCAGTACGCCATCTGAATGAAGAGTGTCGCCCATTTCTGGGGAGTTCTCAGCGGTGTGATCTTTTCCGTCGTACAAATAGCTTTTCCATCCTCCGAAATACTGCTACTCTTCGTGCGCTTCGATATATTTTCAGTAGTATCACCATTCGAAACCGATCGATGTGTAGATGATTCAAAAATCACTCGGAAATCAGAATTATCTCCGTTCCCTTGTTCTATTGTTAACTCGGAAATGTTCGGATAACTATATGAATCGTGTATTTGCGACTTGTTCGTCTCTTCAGTTGCCTCTTCTTCAACATCATCATCTTCTGAATCTTCACTGCAATCGTATCTGTTGTCCAGCGTTGTTTGAGATTCACCCAGCTCCAGCCATGCAGCTTTATATTGTACTATATTGGAATGATTGAGACTTGCAAAAGTTTTCACTTCTGATAAGTATTTCCTCACAGACTGCATTTTCTCTGAGCGTATAAAAATTTTCTTGACTGCATACTCTGTGCTATCCAATTTATTTTTTACCCTATACACCTAAAAATATTTGCAATTTAATCAGTATTTCCACAAAATAAAAATATGATTTAGAATAAGATTTATTTTATACACTATATTTGCAAACAAAAACATTTTGATAAGAATTTTTCAAATAACCAATCATAAACTAAGGTTTGCTGATAAAATGTATACAAGAAAAAATATGCATATCTAAGTAAAAAATAAATTGGCATTGTACCAACAATATTCCATAGGCTTAAAACAAGTTCAAACATGTATTTTATTAAATTACCTTTCCAAATCCACCTCCTGCAATGTAGGAAACCTCTTCAAATTCCCTTTTGTAATGAGACCATTCATCAGTAACATCATTGTTGGGCCAATGCAATTGTTTTGGGATAACATTATCATTCCTGATGGCCTCTAAGAGGAGATTACGAAACTTCCTTAGGCTCTGGTTCCTCAATCCCTCAAACTCAGACATCCTATAGCTCTCATCTATGATTGATATTTCATTTAACTTCTGGCATATAGAGTTATACAATTTTTCAGCTTCAGCTTTGTTCTGTGACTTATATACTTCACAGAGGCATTTCACCAGGGATTGGATTGTAATAGACATTGGGGTGGAAATCCTCGTTGGTCTCATAATTGTCGAAACGGAGCAAACGTCTTCTGATTGAACAGATGAAGAATCTTGATTCCTGCCATCTGACTTATCGAATTTGGCCATTCTTGTCTACTAAAGAACTTTCCAGAAACATCGGTTCCATCAATTGTCATTCCATCGTCGACACTCGCTTTGATTCACTTTTAACGTTGATTCATTCTTACATAAAGGTAACAAACACAGGTCAAATCTTTGACGATAAAAAAAACCTTAGTTGAACATGAATTCAACTTCAACTGTGACGTTTCTTGCTTGTACTTTACTTTTGTAGCACGCCAGCCGCCAGCTACGAGATTCAAAAGTTGTTACCAACTGGAAAATAGTTAATAACAAACCTATAAACTAAAATATATTTGTTTACATGCATTTATATTCAAATTTATTACTTAATTTAGTATTTTAAACATAGAAGAGATTATTAGAAATATTTAATATTTTTTTAAGTAAATTAGATTCTTATAGGATCCAATAAGAATTTTGCGTTACCTTCAAAACATTTAAAAATATTTATTAAAAAGCACTATCAACATCAACTTATCTACTACAAATGAATACAAAAAGTAACTGTAAATTATGTATCCTTATACGGGATAAGTTGGCAACATAGGATATTAGTCACCAATTTGGCCTTTTATACGGATTTCTACATGTATTTTTAAGTGACGTTTAAGATGACATCTTCGGCGGAGGTTATGTCCGCAGAAAATAAAACTGAAGATTCTTCCAAGAAGAATTTGTGGTATGGGATTTACCTATTTCCGACGAAATACGGTTCACTTATATTGTGTTTTCCAAAGGTCTTCGATCTTGAACGATGTCCAGACCCACGGTAACCAGAAGCTGCCTTCCTGCAAGCAAGTCGTCGTTTTGGGCGACAACGAATCTGGAAAAACAACTTTAGTTGCTAAACTTCAGGGTGTTGAGGACCCGAAGAAGGGTTCCGGTCTGGAATACGCCTACATAGATGTCAGGGATGATTACAGGGATGGTAAATTGTTGCCCTTTCTTAGTGATGCAACTGTCTATATGCGGCGATGTTTCAGATCATACCCGCCTGAGTGTTTGGGTTTTGGATGGAGATCCAGGCCACACTGATCTCTTGAAATTTGCATTGAACAATGAGAGCTTCCAGCACACTCTTGTTATACTCACAGTCACAATGACTGCACCATGGGGTATTTTAGAGCAATTGCAGCATTGGGCCTCAGTCCTTGCTGATCACCTTGATAAACTTAAATTGGATTTTGATACCAGACAAGCCAGAAGGTTGACTATTTTTGTTCTCTGATTGTTGTGTTTGTTGACAAATTATTATTTGCAGGCAACACATTATCAAAATGTGGCAAGAGTATGTGGAACCTGGAGATGAACTAGACCCCTCTTCACCCATGAAGAGGAGCTCTAGGAACCTGGGGGAACCAGATGATAATGACATTGATGATAGTTTGCCATTACCAGAAGCCACCCTCACTAATAATTTGGGTTTAGATATTGTAGTTGTTGTAACAAAGGTAATTATTGTTTTAATGTTTGAAAAGAATCCAATTGGATATTAAAAACATATTTCATTCTAATTGTTTTCAATGTTGGATTACAGACAGATTATATGCAAGTCTTGGAGAAGGAACATGACTACAAGGATGAGCATCTAGATTTCATGCAGCAATGGATTCGTCGCTTCTGTCTGCAGTACGGAGCTGCACTTTTCTACACAAGCGCTAAGGAAGATAAAAATTGCGATCTTCTCTATAAATACTTGACCCATCGCATCTACAGTCTTCCCTTCAGAACACCAGCTTTGGTCGTCGAAAAAGATGCAGTCTTCATACCGGCAGGTTGGGATAACATGAAGAAAATTGCTATATTGCACGAAAACATGCACACTTGCAAACCGGACGACTATTATCGTGATATTATAGTACAGCAAGTCACCAGAAAGGTAAATGTTACTTATAAATGATATGAAATTGTATAATTATATTATTATTCTTATTAGACTGTAACTCGCGAGACCGAAATATTAGCCGAGGAGGAGCAGAACTTCCTGACTAGGCAGCAGCAAACCCTTCTGGCTGGAGGAAGTTTGGCTCCACCCGGCATGAGAATTACGGAATCGCCACGCACCTCGGGCATCGGCAAAGTCAATTCCCGTTCCCCTGTGACTCAGGGCATCCAAGGATCTCCGAAAAAGGTTCGTTAATGAAGTAATAACTTACTTAAATCATCCTCTAATCACAATTTAAACAGCTCGATGGACCGAAAGTCGTTAACTCGCCGGGCGGAGAGGGCGTTCTGGCAAACTTCTTCAATTCGCTTCTGAACAAGAAGCCTGCAGCAGCTGGAGGAAACGTTTCCAAGTTGAATGTGTCGGAACCGGAAAAGGCGGCGATGAGATCCGACGCTGCGGCCGAGTTGGACCGATTAGCGCGCGGCACCAAAACCAGCGGCGTCGACTTCAACACATCCGATTGTTAAAACTAATTATAGCTTATTTTAACTACACCTAATTGTCTAAACGTAAATTATATGGAATAAAACGTCAGGTTTAGAGAGTATTTATGAAAGAAGACATAACGGGTTAAACTAAACATTAGTTGCAAAAAAATTTAAAACAAAAAAAATGCGAAAAAAAAATAATCCGCACCGATCTAACAATATATAGGAATTATATAATTAATTTATATTATGAATTGTCGAAAATATAATCTGTAAACGCTTATTTTTATGCTTCTTTGTCTTAACATCTCTGTGATAAATTCATTATCTTATTACAATCTTTTTGTTTTTAATCGATTTCTTTAATTTATATTTATTTTTACATATTTAAATGCTTGTGTATACAATTTCAATAGTAAACTGTACACTTTTTTTGATTACTTAATTTTTGCTTAAATACACTTTTTTTACACTTAATTCGATTACGCTCTGTGTTTAAACGATATTACCGTCTTGACGTATTAACAGTTTTATCTTCAAAAATAATTGCATCAATCTGTAAAAAAAAAACAAGTAAGTATAGTAAATTGTTACAGAACTTTCATTGAGTTTTAATTACAAATAATGTTTCCAAACATTATTGCTACCTTAATTTTCTTCTGTTATGAACTTTGCTGTAATTAACTTCGAGAAACTTATATATATATAGAAATTTGCAAGCACTGCTTGAGATTTAACAATAATCAATTAACCTGTGCGCTCCTGTGACAGAAACATGCTATAATAAGTTAGTAATTAACAATGCAATTATGTTTTTAATCTCATATTATTAATAATTAATTTCTATTTGTTAATTCAATTATTGTCCTGATGCGGATGTTGCACAACTCTGGTTATAATTAATGCTAATAACGGAAACGAAATAACGAATAAAAAGGTTTCGATGAGTTAAGGAAGGTTCAGTTGTTTAAGAATACAATCAGACAAAATGCATAAAGCCGTCCTAGTCCTTTTTCTGTCGTTTGCTGTATTGGAATTGAACGCAATTCCTCCAGAAATCAAAGCGGTAAGATTACAAAAAAATAACGTCTTAATTTATGAAATAATAAAACTATGATAGATTTACATCTAGTATATAAATAAATTAACAAAAATATCCGCTTGTTTTCATAGATTTTACCACCGGAAATTGTTGATTTCATTCTAGGACTAAGGAAAATTTGTACCGCAAAAATTGGCGGATTAACTGATGGTAATACGTAATTTATCTGAAATATTCATAATTAACTGTTGTTTTGTTGAACAGCGGATATCGAAACTTATAAGATTACAAACACCGATGAAAAATTCAAGGTATGATATTGCTTTGTCTTTAAGTTTATTATTAATTGAAAACTTTCAGTGTTATATGAAATGCATGCTGCACGAGGCGAAATGGGTAAGTCGAGAAGATTTCCAAGACGTGTTGAATCTATAAAATATAAGATTTTTTAGATGTCTCCTGATGGTACCATTCATTATGAGCATATATTGGATGGAATGCACGCAGATATTAAACCGATTTTGGAAGAAATCTTCGAAAAATGCAGAGATATTCCAGGTTTAAAGCAACATTAAGTTAAGTTATTGTCATAATTATACATTAATTTTGTTTGTAGATAGTCCGGAAGAATGCGGAAAAGCCTACAATTTCCATGCGTGCATCGCCAAAGCCGATCCAAAGGTAAATTCCAAATTCGAGAATCAATTAACGTTACATATATTTGTTCCAGAGATACTTTTTACCGTGAAACCAAAATATGTTTGCTTCCTCCAAAAGAGAAATATACGACGAACGCCTTATTCAAAGACACTCTTTGTAGTTTTCCTGTACTCTTTTTTTTGTTGTTTTTGTTACCATATACAAATGAAAAAATAAAATAGCGTTGCATTAAAAAAGATTTGTTTATTTATTACATTTGGAAACAAATTTAAAAAAAAAAACAAGATTTCTTTTCATTAAATAACATAGCGTCGTCCTTCGTCACGACGCCACGCCAAGAGTGAGCGTCTGTAATTACAAAATTTTAAAACGCCGACCTCCGTTCGTTTAAAACAAATAACATTGTTTAGAATAGTCGCCATTGTTTCTCTTTACATTCTTCATTAACAAAGATCCGATTTGAATTACGATTTGCTTTTAGTTCAAAAACTATAATATACAATTAACATTAGGTAAATATATTTATATATGTATAATATAAAAACTAACAAAAAAAAGAAGGAATAACCTTACAAACTAAAGCTATACAGTTATTTATTCCATGAAATAAATTAGGTTTTCTGTTTTTTGTCGTCAGCTTTGTCGTTTTCTATTGAATTTTTGATTTCCGTTAGCGTAGATTTATCAAGTGGTGTGCTTCTATCGTTTGCAGAAGTAAAAACATCGACTTGAGTCATTTCTGCGTCAATCTCACGATTGTTAGCGACTGAAATGAGTTCTGCATCAACAGATGTGTCTGCAACATCAGGGATGTCAGCAACGAAAGTTCTTTCAGCGTGCGCGTTTTGTGATGATTCAACGTAGACGGTCGCTATAGGATCAAGTTGAGGCACTGCATCGTCTATTGTTGCAAGTTCATTGTCGTTGCTTATCGGATCCACAGAGATCTCCACCGGCTCCATCATTATGTCATCTTTTTCCGATCGGATAACATCTACATTTTCGGTTTCCTCGAGCTCAACGCCGCCATTCAATACATCGTCAGTCTTATATTCTTGAAGATCGTCGGGTCGTAGCTCTATCAATTTTGCTGGATTATCCTCTATAAGGAGAATTTCATCGGCTCGAGCGTCCCTTGCGTCTTTATCAATTTCATCATCTTTAGAACTCTTAATCAGAGGTCCGATGTCCACGAGAGATTCTTCTGGCTTCCTGATAAGTCCTAGCACATCGAGCATACTGTGCGTCACTGTCGCATTTTTTGCTGCTTCCTGAGAAGGATACGCTGATCTCCGCTCACAAACAGCCAGATGTTTTGCCATATCGTTGCCTTAGAAAAAAAATATACATTTAATTAATACAATAATAGAATAGGAATTCACTTCAGGTATAATCTAATAGCTTACCATCATTTGAAGCATAATCGCAAACGCAATACAATTTGAAAGGCATTTTCATGATCGGGGTTGGCAACGTCACAATATTACAGAGGCTTTCATGATTGTCCATAGATATCTTGCAGCAAGTTACGTAACGACAATTGTCATTCGTGCAAGATAGAACACCGCTAAAATAGGACTAATTACTTACTATTTCGTAATAATTAAATGATTGACTTACGGGAAATGTGAGGCAGCTGCGAAATCTTTTCCGCACTCCTTGCACTTGGTGTCTTCGGGTGCATCAATGACCACGTTAGATATATCCACCTTGACTACTTCGTAATCTCTTACACATTTCGGTGCCAAGATTCCGTTAATGGGCCAAGGCTTTAGATCGACATCCTTTTTAAGAGAGTTGTGCATCTTAACGTGCTCTTTGTAATCTTCCTTCATCACGAACGATAAAGCACACTTTCCACATTTTTTCGCTATCGATTTTTTACCGTGTTTCTGCAGATGGTTTAGGAAGGACGATAATTGCTGCGTACTGAATCGGCCATTGTATAACAAGGAAACGGTCTTGATGCAGTAGGGACATTGCAGAATTGATTCGTGTTTGTGGACCTCATGGAAATGGTCGATGATTTGCTTGTGATTGGAACATCGGTATAGACAAGAATCGCATTGGTAAGGCAGCTCCGATGGGCCGTGGGTCTTGGAGAGATGTTTTCCTAAATCGTATACGTTCGGGAAACTCGTCTCGCATATGATGCAAACAAATGAACTTCCGACTTTCGTGGTATCAGGATGATGCTGTTGGATATGAGTCTCGATGTCTTGTTTCGCAGGCGGTACAGCCAAACAGTAATGACACTGAGTGCTGCACATCGATATGTTTTGGGCATGCTTGAAATAGTGCAACATCAGATCGATGTTGTTGGAAACTTGCTGCTTGCATATTAGGCATTTGAGGATTTGATCGAAAGGTTCGGGTTTTTCTCTCGGTCCTGCCTCTATCGTGCCATAATAGTAATGTTCCAATGGGACCATCTGTTCCGGAATGTCAAGTGGCGGCGTAGATCTGTTCGGTTTGGCGAGTTCGCAAGTCGGACTTCCTGATTTCGGGAAGTTTTGCTTACGCCGTTGTCGTTTGATTTGATGTTCCATAGGGGGTAACGGCTTATGCAAAGCCAAATAAGTAAAAATGCTCCAATTTTTAAACGGATAGCTCGACACCTTATTCAGTCTTTGAACCAGAGAATGACCAGTATCGACTTTCGTTTGTTCGGCAAGGTGGATCATGAGATTATCGAATGCATCAGCTGCCGTCGTGCCGTACCACTCGCGCCATACCAATTCATCCAAAAACTGTTGAATTATCTGTCTTGATAAAAGCGATAACGTATTTTGGAACATCCTTGGTACAATTTTCCTCAAATATTCCATGATCTCCTGATTACCCGGAAATCCATTCGTTTGCTGCACATTCAGGAAACCAAGGGCGTGCAGCGTTGCTTTATCCACCGTTAAGTCCGTCACAATTATGCTAGAGGGATGGACCCACCCGGTTAACGGTTCTAAAATTTTATTAAAACGTTTTTTATAGTTCCGTTCGGTTTCCGTTAAAGGTTCTACAGCTCTTAAGCGCAACTTTTTACTTCCACACTCCAAAATGCCGAGCACTTCCACTTTCACCTGTCGCTGTTGTCCGTCCTGAGTAGTCGTTCCCAGAGATATCACGCCAATTTCAACTTTGATTCCAGGACCTCCGAGTCGTTCTATGTGTGTATGCAGGGCGACGGTGCATACAGACCTCAGCCAAGTATTTAAACCTTTCACATACAAATTCTCTACCCTCACCCACTGAACAACATTTTGCACGTTAGTTTGACAACACCAATGATAAATTAGTTTAAGTATAATGCTGGGCGCGTGCGGTGTAGATTCGAACAGAGATCCTTGAAATACTGAAGTGAATTTCAGCGGGCAACATTCAGAGATCCATACGTAACCGCCGGAATATGGAAATTTATATAACTCGCTGTACATGCCGAGCTTCAATTTAGTGTTGTGCACTGAGCACGACTGTTCTGCTCTTATGATACCTTGCTGAAGAAGCCACTCGGTGAATTTCGTCACTGAATGGGTCAAAACGGCCTTCACTTTCTGGTCGAGTCTGGTTCGATCCGCTGCAGAACCAGATGCTGGCGATACACGTAAATGCGGCCTAGCCATTACCACGAGCGACGGAAAAGTTCTACCAGCAAGCTTATTAAATGCCACTTCACGGCTGTCAGCTGGTGGTAGTTTGGTGGTCGACTCCTCGGATGTTAGATCGACAACAGCGACAGATGGAGATGGTGATGCAGTCGATGTGGATGATGCTTGTGCCGGTTTCGGAGCGATTACTTGTACTTTCGTTGGAACTATCATATTCGGGTCTTCCTTAAGCGATACTAAGGGCGGAAGTTGTGACACGTTCTAAAAGCAGCAAAGTTTATTTATAATTGGGACAACGAAAACAAATTATCATTCAAACTTACAGACATTTTAGCTACTTTCGCAGGTGTCGGGGAATTCGTGGCCGCTCTACCGCGCTTCTTTGCCTTCAGGCTGGTCGCACCAGGAACCGGTGAGCTGCTGGTTGTTGTTACTGTCCCTACAACTTGACCAGACTTTGCGTCCAGTACAAAAGAAAACGGGGCGGTTGCAGTTGTTGGCACCAGCTGCTGTGTTGGTACTTTCGGTATTGCATTTACAGGTTGTATAGCGACGGGCGTACTGGGAGTGATAAGAGTCGTAGTAACCAAGGTGGATGTGATTGCTTTTGGCATTGACGGTTGTTGACTGGTTGATGGTACACTTCCAAGCGGGGGGACAGGTGCGCATGTCGTGGGTGCACTTTCAATTTCAAAGGCAGTGAACGAAAACCCTTCGTAGATTATTTCAGCTCCGGTCTTCTTAATTAGAGATTCAATTTTATCGGACATTTCCAAATACTCTCGTTGCCTGCGACTTCTCATATCCACTTGCGCCGGGCTTAGTTCTTCCGTCCAACATTCTAAACTTAATGTGCTGCCGGAATTTAAACTTTTAAAAACTAAGATATCTCGTTCTGAAAGTAATAGTAATAAAAAAAAATAATAAAGTAATGTTCTTCCAAATTTATCGATTAAAAACTCACCGTTTCCATCTGATGACTTCCTTTGCGACACTTTATATGTTTTCTTTGCGGAAGTGGTTTGGAAAACAGGCACAAACTAAAGCGGTAATTATTACTATTTACTGATTTGTTTTTATTAAAGATATTTTAGAAAAACGATTTTCAATTTAGGAATGCACAAATAGTGATAATATAATAAATTAATTATTTTAAACTAAGAACAAATTGCACAATGAAATTATCAAATTCATAAAACATATTTATGTTTAATATATAATAAAATATATTCAAAGAATGATTTATGCATTTAGAATCTAAGAAGAGAAACAAAATTTGAAATGATGTTGCTTACCTCTTCATCAGCATCAGATATTATTTCCAGAGTTTCCTCATCTTCATCAACTTTATCATTTAAAATACTTTTTGATAATTTTTGCAATTGTTTCATAGCCACCTTACTGGCAGCACGTTTAGACCCTGCTCTAACTTCTGGAACATTTGGTTCAACAACACCTAAAAATAAATGTACATTTATAAGAATTACAATCAATAAATTGAACATAAAATTTGCATGTTTCATGTGTTGTAATGGATACAATACAATCAATTCTTATAAGAACTAACTTTTGTCAAATGTTGATGATGCACATGTATTAATCTTCTCCAAATTCTTTTTGTGTATGTTGCTAATATTTGAATTAACACCATTACAGGTGTGTACTTTTTTGTCAGTGTTATTTCGACAAAATCTGCCTCGTTTAGGTGGTCTGCCCCTCATGTTATCTTCAATAAAAACATTGAATTGTCCACATTGACAAGTTAAGATCCTCTTTCAGGACAAAACTTTATTTTTTTCTAATTATTATAACACCTTTAAAAACAAGCAAGGTTGGTGTTATATATGACTCAAAATGTTCTCAAAGTTACTAAACAAGACACATTTACACTAGATATTTTTCTTCCATTATTCTTTAGTGATAACTTTTGCAATGGTATTTGCAGCGAATTTTACCGAATTATTATAGATATTCTCAAAAAGTTACCAAATCGGTAGCCATATTGACGTTTCAAGTATATGCGAAATTCCCTAAAACTTTCTTGGATGGCGGGAAATACGAACACGAATTGTTTGAGTACCGCTGGCATGATCACAACTTTTTGGTACCGTCTGCTCTGCATATACCAACTTATAAATGAAACATGACAATATTTTTGTTTAAACAAGCATATAAAGATATCGTACCATTAGATTTGTTTAGTACTACATTGTTGTCTTCTTCATCGGAATCAGCGACATCGTTCAATTCCTCGTACCTCATCCGCGTCTTCTTGTAAGGGCCCCTCTTCCTACCTCGTCTCTGTGACATTCTGGTTGTTCTGCAAAACAATTACACTATAACACAACTCGAAGAAAGGGCACACAACAGAAACGATGTTCAGTGGTTTTAAACATTTCGCTTACACGAGTCCTTTTAGTTTCAGAAACATGAAATATAATCCTCGTTCACAATTTGCACAGCATCAGATTCAACAGGAATAAACGGCATTGTTGTTGTTCCATATATTATGGTACACAACCGTTTCTACAAACACAAAGCAAGCCACCAAAACTGCGAAAACTGACATTTGACAATAACTGTTTTCATAACCTTCTAAAAATGACATATTTCTTATTGTCTGGCAACCGAACATACATACAAATTATCAAAAAGCAAACAAAACGTTATATTTGATACATGATACATAATTATTATGATTCTGTATACACAAAACAAATATAAAATTTATCATATTACACCTTCAGATATTACTTATAATTACAATTATAAAGTGCACACTCACGAAAACACAAAACTTTTAACACGGTGAAGCGATTTTGAAGTAAATTTTGGAACAATACAAAGTCAAATTTTATTTCATGTTTTGTTATGTAGAGTTATGAATGGAGTTTATATATGATTAATGTTCTGCCCGTATTTGATAAGAAAACAATAGTTATACTGAAATAATGTTTTGGCCTCGTGTTTATGGCTATAATTAATACTTAACTATAAGCTGCTTTTGCGAACTGTTTTACTTTTATTATTTCCATTACAATTTTTCATTTTAACGAGTACTTTTAAACATAATTGTAAAACTTGAGTTTCACAAACGTTTTGAATGGTAAATAATGTTATATTTCATGTTAAAACTGCTCGAAAAACATGTATTAGAAACAGGGTCGGAATTAGGTATTGAGGGCCCCGCAAGAACTTATTTTAATTTTAAAAATCTTATTACATTTATTTATTATAAATAGATTGCAAAAATAATATAAATATAGATCTTTTCAAAATTAAATAGAATAATTTTTAAAAAATATCAAAATTCTGGACAACCGATGGATCCGGCCCTGATTAGAAGGATTCCGAAGTTAGAAGACATTAACAACATAATTAACAAAAGACGACTTACTGCACTTGTGGTATATTTTCAATATTTTGACTGAAGTTTCTTCTTTCCGGTTGAGAAGTTCCGGTCTCTCGCATCGTATGCGATTTTCCTACTGGTATATGTAAATTTGGCATTGCGTCAAAACGTATATATAGTAATACGATACGAAGAACAATGGTAACATCAATTAAGAGGATCGCGATGCCAGCTGGTGACCGAAATGACTTGAGCAATTTAGGTTATACGAGGTAAAAACGTACAGATGACGTCATACAATTCAATTTTTGTGGATAGTTGTTACCAACTATTGGTTCCTAACAGTTGTACCAATATAATTAAACATTAGAAAACATTTTGTTTTTTCATCATAAAATGTCAGTTTCACGTATAGTTTTATGAATCGTAAATTGGCTATACTATTAATCAACAGTAAAATTAACGAGCAACAAAATCATCTAATTAATCACTTTGCTTTTTACTTAGTATCCATTAAAGAAAAGTTATAGTTTATTTTATATTACCAACTGATAAACAGTTTACCTATTGATTAAAAGATGTCGCATATTAAATATGGTAGTATGTTTCCACTTACACATAAATTGAATAATATAATCAAATTTTCATTGTTGCCTTTTATGGCTTCCTTCAGAGCAGATTTATTTATTATTAACCCATTTTTATGATCGGGCCCCGGTAACGAATGGGCCCAAACAAACAACATTATTTTTTAATGAAGATTTGATGTTCCTCAAGGGCACAAATATGAAGTGCCCCGAATAAGTAAAAAAAAAAGTAATCTTACTAAGGGCACTCCATATTTGTGTACTGAACCTCAAAATCTAAAGAACAACATTGTATTATTTCTGTATTTATAGAATATTATTATAATTTACAATCGCCCATTCAATGCTTAACTATTTGAAGCTTCTGAATCTACCTGAAGTACCTTTTCTATGACCGGTCTAACGTTTATAACTGTAACTGACAAATAAAACCTTGATCACCTGCGCTCGTTTCATTTGATATTTTTTATTGTTCAAGTATGTTTAATTCTTAAGTTAAGTAGATTAAAGTTAATTAGAAATAAAGCAAAAAATAAATTGTAATTACAACTGCTTCAACTTCAACAGCAATATATTTTAATACTAAAGAAACTGAAAATTAACAGAATTTAACTGAAAAGTGATTGAGTTTTTCATTAATTAAAGCTGAATGTTAACTCCGAACAAACTTTATCAAAATTACAGTACAAAAATATTTAAGATCCACAATGGCACAAGAAAGACTGACCATTGGAGCAGTGTCTGTCTACCTGTTTCTATTGTCACAAGTCGCCTCTTTATATGGGTCAATGTGCCATCAATATTAGTAGGTCCTTCAAACCAAATGGTATTTTTGTATTCTATAGAAATTTAAATATAATATCCCCAATAAATCCTTTAGCTTAATATCTTTGGATATCCTTTCTGTCTTAATCTATTTTAATAATAACAATAACTACATGTATTGCAATGTTCACATAAACAGATAAACTATATTAAGACAAAAATATATGATGATTTAACAGAAATTTCTTTGAAAACATACACATACTGTTTAATTACCAGTTAATATTCATAAATATTTACTTCGATCAGTAGTATTTAAAAATATTTACAATTAGTACAAGTATTTGCCCTACAACCCCACACAATAAAGTTTGGACAAATGACCCGTTAATCACCAACTTTAATAAATACTCATCGAAAACAGCTTTCAATCACAGTCTATTCTTCCTTGTGCAACAGTGAACATACTCCGAAATGTACGTCTGTCCAGGAGTTTCCAACATTAACGTCATGTCGAATCCAACTTTATATCATCAGCCTTACTTTTTTTCTGGATATTTGGACCACAAGTTCCTTAAGAAGCAGCTGCATTCTGTTAATTCCAATATCAGACGATTGGTCCTAAGTTTTATGTGGAAGTTTCCAGAATTGAATCGACATACATTACGAGGAATGTTAGCATTGAAAGCAACTGTTTCATCAATTGTTTCGGATCTGCGAAGTAGTTCTATGTTGAACATAGAATGGACTATAGTTATAATGCATCTCACTGTTACAAAGATGGGCAATGAAACCAGAATCTTGTGGAGTAAATATACAAATCGTTTTTATAACATTGACAAGTTGATGGACTTCTTCGAAAATAGTATTCAGAAGTTAGAAGATCGAGCAGCTTTGGACGAACTATTCCTTAATATATTTATGTAATGTTGTTACATCTAATTTAAGTATTGTTTTTACTTATTTTTTATAAATATATAAATGAATTAAATAATAAATGTTTTCATTTTATTTGACATTCCATGAAATTGTGTATTATTTATATAATAAGCATATAGTAACAGTACATTGAAAATATATAAACTGTCACAGTGCGCTTTAACCCAATAAGTAAGTTTAACGATAAAATAAACAATAATACTTTATTAGTCACATTGAACAAAGGGCTATAATAGAAGTCTTCCCATGAACCCAGAGATTTTTTAAACAATCTTGAGGAAAAGTTACACTACTAAAATATAGAATCCTAAGTATGGTTTTATGGGACCCACACAAATGTGTATTTGAGGGCCCTGGTAAAATTTCGTGGTCCCAACTGTTACAAAGGATCATAAGTCTTTCGACAAACGAAAATGTATTAATGTTAATTAATTTTTATTTGATTATATATGTTAGTAATTATCAAATTAATTAGAAATATTAATTTACAAATCCATCATCATGATTACATGAAATAATATGACGATTGTTTCATACAAAATTCTGCAGAAAATTACTTAATGTAGGTGATTAAGTAAATAGTTTAGTTGATCTAGAACATGATTGATCTTGAATTGAAATTCTTGTGAATCCAACATCATGGTTTATCTTGAATCAATTACGGATTCGTAATTATTTCCATATAAAATTGTCGCTCGATGCTTTTTTTTTCACGGTGGTCATTGATTTTCCAGTTACCGCAGCTCGTTAATAATTCGATAAACTTGACCGACTTGCCGTGGCCCTTTAAAATGTTAATGCTACGCAAACACCGACACCTTCACTAGAGGCCAAAAATTAATCGCTCCCAATTAATATAAGCCAAACGGATCGGACGAATTTTGATCATTCTGCTAGGATGTGTTAGAGGAGGACGATGTACACTAACAACAGTGTCGGTATCAACGTGCTGGGCGAGAGGCTGAACCTCAATGGAGCGAAACCGAAGAAGACCGTCTTCCTCGATGGACTCAGTTTCGAGACGAAACCTTCCTTCACGAAGGTTGCTCCGGCCCCGAACAACCTCTACAATCCGAAGCTGCACCATCAGATGATGTCGGAGACGATAGTGTACGACACGCTGAAACCGATAATATACTTGGGAAGGGCGATGGGATTCTTCCCTGTCACGTTCCTTCCGAAGGGCATCTTCAAAATTACGACCGTCCTTCTGGTCTATTCCGGCTTCGTTTTTCTCGTTATGGTTGGGTACATTGGATACGTCAAATGGGACAAAGTGGAGATCGTGAAATCGGCGGAAGGGCGATTCGAGGAGGCGGTAATCGGTTATCTCTTCATCTTGTATCTGGTGCCTGTACTCATTCTGCCCATCTCCTGGTACGAGGCCATCAAATTGGTCAGGGTCTTCAACGATTGGTTCGTTTTCGAAAGGATCTACAGAAAAACCCAACAAAAATCATTACCTTTAACCTCAGGTAATCTCAATTTCTTTGAAACAACAACAATGTAATTGATCAATTTCATGTTTCAGGCAACAAACCTCTCATGATAACTATGGCTTTACCTATCCTCTCCTGCGTTATAATGGTTATCACGCATCTAACCATGGTTTATTTCAGATTCGTGCAAGTGCGTGCAAACACCTATAATCGTATTTTAAACTTAATAAACTTTTGTTTCAGGTTCTTCCGTACTGCTTCATAAATACAATCACGTACGTTACTGGTGGTTTTTGGTACTTGCATTGTGATGTGATTGGACAAGTTGCAACTATTATAGCTGAAGATTTTCAGCAAGCTTTGAAAAATATAGGTACTTGTGTAAAAGAAATAAGTGTTGATTAAATTAACATAAATTAATTCAGGTCCTTCTGCAAGAGTTGCGGAGTTTCGATCGCTCTGGATGCTCTTGGCAAAGATTACACGCGACGTGGGTCTCGGTTCTTGCTACGTTCTAACATTTCTCAGCCTCTATCTCTTCTTGATAATAACGCTAACAATTTACGGTCTACTCTCAACTCTGCAAGACGGATTTGGGATTAAAGATGTCGGTCTAACTGTAACTGCGATCTTCTCCGTCGCTTTTCTCTATTTCATCTGCGACGAAGCTCATTACGCTTCAAATTGTGTAAGCCTACAATTTTCAATGGAATAAATAGACAGTAATTGAATTCAAATTGTAGGTGAGGGTCAATTTTCAGAAGAAGCTGCTTCTGGTGAAACTCTCCTGGATGAACGAAGACGCCCAGCAAGAGGTACGAATACCGCAATACAATTTTGGTTAATCCGCTCGCTCTCATTTTTAGATCAATATGTTCCTGAGAGCCACCGAAATGAATCCGACCGATATGAGTTTGGGCGGATT
Organism: Nicrophorus orbicollis; assembly: GCA_018845635.1. Lineage (NCBI taxonomy): Eukaryota > Metazoa > Arthropoda > Insecta > Coleoptera > Silphidae > Nicrophorus > Nicrophorus orbicollis. The sequence continues at coordinate 2,078,543 of JAFMTC010000277.1, forward strand.
TTTTGACGTCAATAGGAACTTATTTAAGTCCGTAAGTAAACATCTCGGGAATTCCGCAAATAAATAGCGGCATTCCGAAAGGTCTTCCGCGCTTTCGGTTAGCGTGTGTCGCGATGGCTTTGGTTAATTGTTTGCGTTTTATTTTTAGTTGTTGGCCACGATGGTCACCTACTTAGTTGTCCTCTTGCAGTTCCAAATTAGCTTACCGGACGACATGTCCGTCTACAATACGACAACGACGACGACGACATCAACGGTCGCAGCATCATCAACCACCACAATGAAACCTAAATAAGAAAATATTAAGTAACTTTTGCACAAAACGCAAACCAAAACTTCAAATGTCAAACTTCAAACAAAAAACAAAACTTTAACAACAAAACAAAATCATTAGTGCTTTGAATCCTTCGTCACCATGGAAATGGCTTTACCCCATTTATTAATATCCCCTTCGTTTGTACAATCGAAATAAATTTTAATAATTTAGGCTTAATTCGATTTTCATTAACCTTCCTACTTTACACAGAAAGCTCACTATATATAGAACTAATTATTAATTGATTGGTCATATTTACTTTCAAAATTACACTTTCCAATTGATATTCATGTCAATACATACATTTTTCTGGGACCACGAAATTTTACCGGGGCCCTCAAATTCAAATTTGCGTGGGTCCATAAATAAAGTTTCAATATTTTGATTGAAGTTTTTTACATATAATTATTCGTATTCGATCCTAAATATGTATCAAATGTGTTATTGTGAATTAAGATTTTGTACTCTATTGTTAAATATTATCATAAATTTACTTAATTTTCAAACATTAAAAATAGGTTTATTATTTACCGATCAGTTTTACAAGTTTTTATAGAAGTTCTTAGGCCCATTAACCATACTTATAGTTTAATGTTAAGATTTCTTACTCAAACTTTTGTCACATAAATTCTGCAATGTTTCGTTTCATGTATATTCACCATCTAAAATAGAAAAAGGAAGTTAATTTTAGTTATTAGAAAGATTATCATAAACATTTTCAAAAACAGTAGGTTAAAAGTAATTAATGAAATTTTGTTTGTTCTAGTTAATAATTCGTTAAATTGTCTTGCTCAAACTTTGATCGTTACCATACATTTATATTATAATGTCATAGAAATATTGTAACGTTTCATTCACCATCAAAAATAGTAAAACAAGTTAACTTTAATTTTTGCAAAAAATAACATGAATATTTTCTATAATATCAAACAAGTATTGGAATTTCGATGCTTATGTAATAATTCATTAAAAAAGAATAAATAATAATAAATTTTACATCAATAGTTTTTAAGTTTGTTTTTTCAATTACCAAAGTATAGCTTAAAACATAATTTTGTAGAGTTAAATTTATATAAAAAAATGATACATAAGTAGTTTTATATAATAGTAAAAGATTGATAATATTATGAGAATATTTAAATTTAATAATAGTCTTATTTTTTTATAACATACCACACTTCTTTGTTATTTCTTTATTGAAAAAAACACATATTTTAGTTGAACTATTTATTTACAAACTAAAATGATGTTGTGCATTCGGTATTAAATCAATCGTTGTAACGTATACAGCCAAATTGTTTAAAAATACTTGTGTTGTGTTTTTTTTATCTCATTATTATTCGAAACGTTCCATCTATACTTAGAAATATTGTGCTTGGAATAGTGACGACAATTGAGAAACACGTAACCCAGCAACATCGTTGATCAATAACAAAAACGTATTCAATATGAACGCAGTTTTCGTTACGCATTTGTAAGAATAATATCTGTATTAGCCACAAAATACAAATAATCAAAATCTTTCTTTCAATTTTGTTACAATTTTTGTATTTTGATAAAATGAAAATACATTTTCCATTTAATTGAAAATTAATTCTTGTAATATAAAAATAACTATTAATTGTTACACCATTTATGTTCAGTTAGTAAAACAATGAACGTTTGTTGATACAAAAATAAGTACTAATCATTTAACTACTCAGGTTCAGGTAGCTATTAAAATGTTAAGATTGTCAAGGCAACTACAAACATTTGAAATATACAAGGAGAAAATGACAAGTATTTGACAATTGTTAATTGTTAATTATGATTTATTAATTACAATTGTTAGTTGATTTTATAGTACTTTATATAACCAGAAAAGCAATTCATATAATACAATACAAGAAACAATGTATCGAAGTATTACGTAATACATGAAATATTAATAATAATTATAAACAAATACACAAATGAGAAATATTGATATAAAAGGTCACCCTTTTGGTGACTAATAACTATTTTTATTATAAATATAAGGCAACTACAAACATTTGAAATATACAAGGAGAAAGTGACAAGTATTTGACAATTGTAAATTGTTAATTATGATTTCTTAATTACAATTGTTAGTTGATTTTATAGTACTTTATGTAACCAGAAAAGCAATTCATACAATACAATACAAGAAACAATGTATCGAAGTATTACATAATACATGAAATATTAATAATAATTATAAACAAATACAAAAATGAGAAACATTGATATAAAAGGTCACCCTTTTGGTGATTAATAACGATTTTTATTATAAATATAAGGCAACTACAAACATTTGAAATATACAAGGAGAAAATAATTTGACAATTGTTAATTATGGTTTCTTAATTACAATTGTTAGTTGATTTTATATTACTTTATGTAACCAGAAAAGCAATTAATATAATAAAAAGTTGTGTAATAAGTAATTGAAAATATAAGAGCTTAAAATCAATTCTTTCAAATTAATTATAGTTCAAAACTGTCATCTGTTTTTGTGTCAATCATTAATTTTCATGCAGTGGATATGTTAGAAATAATTGTAAAATTATAACTATTATAACAGTTACACAAACAAATGAAAAGAATATTCAAAATCTAATTGTTACATAGGTTATGAAATTAATTAAACGCATTTGATTACTAAATAATAATTAATATTTTTATTGTTTGATTTGTCTTTTTTTCTAAGCAGTATCGGATTTCCCGTAATTACAATTTATTTATCAAAAATTTGGATAATGCAACTTAAATGTACAATTGGATAGTCATGATAATATCAAACGCAGTCGGTCATGCCAATAACAGCTGATTGTTGTCAGTGTCAGATTTGGAAATGGCAGCTGCTGAGTGCGTTTGCGGACAATCCTGATTTGTAATTGTGAGGAATGGGGCGAATTCCAGTGACAACAACAAATATTTTAATGAAATCATAAATACAGAAACGGAGGGAGTGAGCAGAAGGAGTGATTCAGGAATTGGGTATGCAATGAAAATCAATGATTCGATGCACTTCGTGGCCACCCCCGAAATATCGCATCCGTTTGAAAGGAAACAAGTGCAATTTCTTTGCCAAAGTACAGCACTTTTTTTCGCTTTTTTCGTTTGTTCCCTCTTTGGCCCGGTTACGTAACGCTTGGGGTTCGCAAATATACGGATCAGTGGGACGCGGCGCGTTGGCGGGGGCGGCAACGGCGCGAGAGGGGTGCAAGTGACGTAACCTTGGGGTTGTGTACAAGCATACACACACACACTCACACACACGCAGATGTGTATACGTGTGCCGAATGTGTGCGTGCATTGGTGGATGTGTGGAAGTGGGGCGTAAAGTTGGAGGACGTCGCGACGCATTCGTGGTGGCTCCCGCACACTGGCGTCGAAAGTCGACGTCGAAACGACGCCACGCGATTCTCTCTCGATTTCCATCCCCGTCTCTCGTTTTGCTCTTTTTTCGCGCCAACTTCGTCGCAAATGTTTGCGCTTCCGGGTCGCCTCTTCCGGTCCTGTTAATTATGTGTATTAAGATTAAGAAGAGGAAAAAATGTTGCAGACTATGCCGGACCTGAAATATTTTACCATTTTCGCTTTATTTATGCAAAATACTTTAGCTTATATAGGTGAGTGCACTAACAATTTCTTTTGTAATTTTAATGATTTTCACGTACATAACCAATATTTTTATTTAATTTTAAATGTAACCATGGCAACAAGTAATTCGATAAATTCATTACAAAAAGAAAACACTATTTTTTTTTCTTCATGACCTACCTCTATAATTATTTCCTTAAATGTTGTATAATTTGCAAAAGCAATAAGATTTCGTATGTCTACATTTAAGAAACAATGTATCGAAGTATTACGTAATACATGAAATATTAATAATAATTATAAACAAATACAAAAATGAGAAATATTGTTATAAAAGGTCATTTTTATTATAAATATTCATATATTGGGCACAACGACCTATGGTCTATAGGCCTTTGCAGCATTAGGATTACCTTTTCTTGGTATTTCTTTATTACTATTGCATAGAGTTAATATTTTTTGTAATTGTTGTTTCAATAAAAGTTATTATTATAATTATTCATACAAGAATAAGCATAATAAAAAAAACAACTGTTGTAATTAAGGAACATTGTAATTAATTTACAAATGTAAAAACTATATGAATCAACTTATTATTAAATCATAGTAAATTTTCTCATTTATTTTATATTTAGGACTTTGATTGATACATTTTTTAATATTTTTTTTTTCTAATTTCTTTTATGAAATATTGAAAGTTTGTAAGTATAAAATCTACTAATATATAAAATTATTATCTGTTGTATATATTCAATATTTAAGATTATAATTTAACTATAGATTTTCATCTATAAAAAATAATATTACAGTAAAAAATGTTGTAATTATTTGTGAAAATGTTGCAGTATAAATCATTTTATTAAATCAAGTATAGAAAAACCTATGTTATTTAACCCTTTGTAGCAATAGCAGTGTTTTAAATTTTTCTTTTATATTTCTTAATTTGTTGCAATAAATTTTATTATTATTTATTTAATTATAAATATTTGCATTTTTTTCATATTTTAGAATTGATGCAATTTTTATAAATAATAATGTATTTATGCATTTTCAAAGTTTTTAAAAATTTTATTTTATAAGTTTATTTCTTGTAATTGAATTTAAACGTATTATTTGTTCAGAAATACTTATGGTTTGACATCCAGTTTTGTATATTATGTATTTCAATATTGATTATATATTAATTTAAATACGTTTTTTTTTCATTAAGTATGGGATTATTGATTTGATTAATGAATTAGTGAATACGTTGATGTATTTATATATTTTGTTTTGTTGCAGAATATGTAGAAATAACCAAATGCGAGAGCTGCACGATGATGTTAACGTGCAGGCACTTGAATTCTGTGATAGCAGTTTTTAACGCTTCTTTCCAAGCTCAAGATCAAAACTCCACTTATCACCAGGACTTTGACAGTCTGCTTCCGCCCGTTCATCCTAGACTCGCACTGAATAGAAGGTAATGTTGCGTAATTAATGTGTATCCATCTAATTAAATCCATCTCATCGGAGTTTTATTGCAAAACATCTTTTGAGACATAATTATATTTCAATATATTATTGTAAATTTCAACTTTTTTTTATTCTCAAGATATAAAACAATTAGTTATATAAAGACAAAAAAATCTCGGTCAAAATAAAATTTATATAATTATTATTAGAACACATTTGTAATAACAATTATGTAAAATTACTTGAATTTAAAATAATCATCATGTAATTGATACAAAATATTGATGTTATTATTATAAATCTACTTGATATAAGTATCATACAATAAAATTTTATTTTGAAATATATACAAAAAAAATAGTGAACTAAAAGCAAAAGTCAATTAATCTCTCAATTATTAAATAGATTGTTTATAACAAAATACAAAAGTCAATTATTATATTTTTGTTACGAACATATGTATATAGAGACTTATGGTAATATATACTGAAAACATGACATTTTTAAGTAAACATAAATATGACAATTTTGCATTTGATACCAATTACCAAATGCAATTAACATAAAAGCTTAATTTAAATATGATAATATTCTTATGCACAACATAGTTTTAATTAAGTTATATTGTTAAACACAGTTTGTAACAGCGATCATCTGCATAAATACATAATGTATGATCACCACAAGGGATCCGGTATTAAGGTAAAAACTAAACTTTGGGTCCATAGAATGAATCCCCCAGGAATTGTGTTATTTATATTGATGCAACTTTGTTAATAGTTCTTTAACATTATATTAACGAAAATGTAATATATTTTTTGGTAAGGAATTTTACGAAATACACTTTAATTTAAAGTTGGATAAAAGACATTATCAATGTTAAATAATGTCAGATTTAGGTTTTGAAATTTTTATGCAATTTTATGCGCATTTTTCTTGATTAATATTATATTAATTTAATAAACCATCGTAACTTTAGTTGAAATTTAAGAAATAACACTTTAATTGTAACTGAATTAAAACGAAGTATTTGCAAATTTTACTTTAAGTAATATTAAAGAAATGCCTGAAGCTTTTCAGGCGGAGTGAATTGGATTCTGCAAAGTTTTAGTTTATCGTTACGAGAGTTTCGTGCGAAAGTTTAAATTTAGGTATCAAAAGAAAAAGTTTTAAACATTTCTGCTTAACGCTTTCAAAACAAACGAAGAAAACAATTCTGTCTTGAATCTTCTTCGTATTTATTTGACAGGTAGAAGAGGATCAAAGATTGTCTGTTCAGATCGTTAAAACAAAGCTGATCCCCTTGATAATCGATCAAACAGAATTCACTAATTAATTTCCCAAATGACAACCCATATAACGGTGGACAGCTGATGAAAGAGTTGACGGACCGTTAAATTGCCGTTTAAATTTACTGGTGGGTAATAAAAAAAATTAGGGGATGTCCGCGGAATGAACACTTTTCGGTGGAATTTATTGTCGGTCGTCACGTGATCGTTTCTACCGATAATTGTTTATGTTCAGACGTCACGGTTTATACACACAGTCAGTCACTCTGTAAGGCCGGATCCGTATGTATGCATTCGTCTGTTTAATTACACTTGCCGACTTACAAATATTATTTTGTAAGTGCCCCACATATCACACCGAGAGCCTCGTTATTTACTTATATAATGATCCTCTTTAAACGTTACCTCCTGTAGCCTAGTTAGTGCAGTAGACTCTTGAGGATTAGGTTATTTATGGCTCTGGAAATGCAATGCAAAATAAACAGTTCTTAATACGTTAATTTATCAATACATTTGTTGCAAACTGATATTCAAAGAAAATTTGGTCGATTTCCTTTGGGTCAAGCAAATTATAGTATAAATAGTTTATAAGAAACCAATTATTTTATAATAAATCAGAATGAATTGTAATAATATGCATAATTTGAAAATTCTAGTAATATTTTCCAAGAATATTAATAAAATTATATTTATTGGGATAGAAAGACCTATGTTCTATAGCCCTTTGCAACAAGAGCATTACATTTTATTTTTCTTTTTTACTTTGTATTTTAATATAGATTTTTTAAATAATAATACACTTTATTAGCCACAAATGTGACCAAAGGGCGCAAGTCTTTCCGCCCAGTGATACAATCTGTACAAATATCTACAATTAATCACAAAGTACACCCATACCTCGGTCTAGATACGTTCCACGAAACTTGGCCGCAAAGCGAAAAGCCGTATAACGAATCAATTATTGCGCTTGCGCAAGATTGGCAACATGCAGATATTTCAACATCAAAAAAAGTTTTTTGCCGTTATATCGAAACATTTTAGGCCGTAAATCGAAAACGTGCCGTAATTGAAGAGGGCCGTTATAGCGAAATGCCGTATAAAGAGCGACCGTACAGCGAGGTATGGGTGTATTCTACAATGTGAAACAGATTTTATGAAAACGTTGATTATTTTCTAATTTTTTATTCTTTTCTGTAGACTAATTAAGTTTGATGCAAACAAGAAATAGGTTTTTGCTTGTTTTTTTGATGACTAACAAATATTATTATTCTTATAAATATTTAAATGTATTTCTATTTTATTTAAATTCATTAAAATAGACTGAATAACAATAATAATGATATTTTGACATTTATCAATCATATGTCAAAATTACATGACATTGACATGATATTATTCCAAAAAAACCAAACATAATCTATTAGTGAAAACCGAAATTAAAATTTCAAAATACTTAATTTTTATAAACAACTATTATATATCATTTCTTTTGATACAATTTCCGTTTTTATACCAATTATTTTTAATTATAACAAAATTTTACTACACACTAATTTAATGTACTACTTAAATAATGATAATAATAATAATTAAATAATATAATAAAAAAAATAATGATTGTAATTCGTAGTTTTGAAAGTGGTGTACATCAAAGCAGCAAAAAAAAACAACTATAAGATTTAATCTAAATAATTTAGTTAGTTGATGTTTATTCCTATTAGTATATTTATAGATTGGATAATAAACAACATGCAGACCCGTGCTGATCTTGCTTAAACTTCTTGTTTTTACAGCGCATAGTAAATTGCACCTGAACATTTATATGTATTTTTTTTGCTTCAAAATCATTACAGAACTTTTAAGTTTAATGAGTAAATAATAACATTTTTAAAAATTATTATATATAGAAAAATTGTATAATTTATGTAATAATGTTTACATAATGTACTCACACTTATGTAATATTATATTAATTGTAGTAGTCACAGACTAAAACAAAAAAATAACTATTACAAAGTTATATTGATTTTTTCGTCAATATTCAATCTTATTTAACCATTCATTTGCAATCCGGTCTGGGTAGGTGTCTCAGCTATCTGCAAAGCCTTTAAGCCAATTAGTAACATCGTATCGATCTTTCCGTCGTAATCCCGTTCATAAAATCACTTTAACTATACGAGACAAGCAATCTCAGTCATTTTACTTTTACAAAATGCATATAGTAATATAGTTTAACATCTTAATTGAAAATAGTATCTTTCAATATTTAAATTACTAATTTAAATACATGATGAATTGAGAATTAATAATGAAACTAAATAATCAATGAAATGCCATTGAGTTTTCTTTTCTACAATCAAGTTCATTTAAAATATTCATAATACATGATTTTATTAATTTTCTTTTAAAACTATTCAATTCATCTTTATTAATTATAGAATACATCAAAAAATAATGTTGGTTTTCACATATCGAATTTGGAGGAATTGGATGTTATTTTATAGTCAATATTATGTTATTTTTCATTTAATATTTGATAGATGTCACTTTTATAATAAATTAGAAGCAAATTTTTTTAAATTGCAATTTCGAACATTTACGTAATATTGACTTTCTTATTTTCTTATATTGAAAAAAGCTGCAGAAGCTCATAAAGTTTATTTTAAAGGTTTATTATAAACATTTCATTTTGGCGATTTTCTAATGAAAGATGACAATTTTTTTAATCATTTTTTTGCAAATAAAAATCAGTAGTTCTGTGTTACTACAAAAATGGTAAAAGATTAATGGGAAAATATATAATAAGTCAATGATAAAAGTTTGTAAGTTTTATTTCATACTGAAAACTAGAATTTTACCTAATGTAATTATGATACGCTTCTCAGGTCATTGATTTTCTGTTAACTGGAGGAAAATGTATTGTGAGATAAGAATGAAATGTGATTGGATTTCCACAAAGTAACAGACGTTAATCACGAATAGAGAGAAGGCAAGATGCGATATTTATAAGCATTCCCTCGCAATCCATCCAAAGTCTCTTGGAAATTGAACGGTTTAGCTTTGATGCAAATCGCAGTTTTCCAAACCAGTAAAATTCAAATCTATTCGTTGTTCGCTAATGGGAACGTAATACGCAGATATTGATCGTCCGGGACAAAAGGGGAACACTCTGCATTTGATGGGATGCCTCAAGTGCACAAAAAACAACAACTTCGTCGAAGAGCGGAAAAGAAAGCAGAACCCAATTACCGTTGTGAAAACTAATTTCACGTTCTCGTGTTTTTGCCCCATGAAAATAAACAAATAAGGGAGAGAAAAGAATATAAAAGAAGTGAAAAAGTATTAATTGCATTTTCATTCCGTTAGGACTTTGCATAAGCCATCTGGGGCATGTGAAAATAATGAAGAAAAATATTTATTTAAAAACTAATTAGCTATGAGTTATTATGGACTTCTGTTATATCTTAATTTACAAAATTACATTCATAATAAACATAGCATAACAATTAACGCATTTACTCATTAAGTAATATAAACAAATAATCTTAAAACATAACATTATAGTTTGCTTAGATTATATAAACGTTTAGCAAATCTTTGTATATTTGCGCAATTGCAATTTGTGTTTCTGGATACAATACCTAAATAAGTAAAAAAATAAATAATTTGTTGAAATTTTCATATAGTGAATCAGAAACCGCACTATGCGAGGTTTCGCCGTTTCCAGAACTATGAAAAATGAGGTCAGCAAAACTTTATGAATGAGATGAATTATCATTCAGATTTTGCTCTCTTATTCACTCATAATTCAAAGCCGAAATTCCCATTTGTGTGAAAATAGTCAATAGAATACTATTGTAGTTGTTATGGAAATTTTGAGAATGTGGACAATACCTATTTTCTGAATGAATGAATGACCATGAAAAACGTTGTAAAAAGTATCAAGTACTGAGCATTTACATTATATACAGTTACTAGTCTACTTTTGGTGCATCAAGATCTGTTGTTATTATATAGAAAATGCACTTTAAAACCAATAAATATTTCAATTGGAACAGTATATTTTTTTATGGTGAGCTACTGAAACTTGAGTCGTAAGTTGAAATATTCGTAAGACGAAATTCATATTTTTGTTATTTTTCTTTTTAATTGTGAATTAACAATGTGTTTTTTTTAAATACAAACATGTAGTATTTTCATTTTATTAATTAATATAAAGTTATAACAAAAAATGAGTTTAAATATAAAAAGAATTGTTGTTTAACGACGATAAAATCGCTTTAATTAAACGATAATTCTTGTTTTTGATTAAGTGATTCGTTTTTATAGTGTTATATAAAATTAGATCCCTTAAAAGATGATATCATAACCGGCCTTGACTGTTTGTGGATTAAGAAAATGAAGAGATTATCATGTCATTATGGTTATTTCATTTGTGTAAATCATATGGTGCAGCCTTATGTAGATGATGAATATGGATATTAAAATTTGCGGATCGCGGCGTATGGAAAAGGTCCCATTGTAACTGAGCTATTCCAATTACAAGCATTCCGTAATGGACGTCGCTCCTTTTGTAAGCTTCACCATCTGCGAGCTGTGAATTGGCCCCGGGCTCTCTGTCTCTCCCCCTTTCCATTTTTCCCCAGTATCCTTAGTTCTTTGTTTGCCGATCGCCGGTGCATTTAGATATCAACAACACCCCCAATCTGCACGCTCACCCTACATACCCAGTGACCCCACACTGCATGCTGCAGGCCACGCGCTGCTCTTTCAATCGCGGCACACTCTCAAGGATCAGGACAACAATCTCGGATCCTATCCAGATATCGACCGCTAAATCTGTTTTTAATTCAAATTTATTGTTTTACTTCTTCGCACATTATGAGTCATCTTTTCACCAACTTTTTCTATATATTTTCATAATCAATTTTACTTTGGTTGTAATTCAATTTGCGTCATGGAAGTCATTAATAAAAATTTACAAGTATAATTTAAACCAGTATTGTAATAAATTACAAGTTTAATCTAAATCTATATAAAATAGTCCATGTTATTACAATTAAATATATTTACATAATTAGATACCAGATAACTTATGACATTTCAAGTTGTCACTTTTGACAGTTTTCTTTTAATATGCTCATTTAAACATTACTTAAATTAAGTACTAATTTAATAAATACAAGTACTTGATAATATTAACTAATACTTTAAAATGTTCTCACTATAAGAGAAATTTGACGATATATATTATTTGCCATGAGACGCATCATATTTGAAGTGTGAAGTTGAATAGTTTCTTCTTCAAAAATTACTTCAATACGTTTGGCATCATCCAGTTGGACCCTTTGATACCAATCACTGTTACCCAATTGTTTATAACATACAATTTTTAAAGTTTTGACACAAAGTAATAGGTGTTATTTTCAAAACGCTGTTTTAAACCGTGAAATCAAAATTTGTATTAAGTACATTTATTTATTGTTTATTGACTAATAATAATTATATTAATATTAGTACTTGATGAGATTAATTAAATATCAAATGACTTATGACATTTCATCTTGTCACTTTTGACAGTTTGTTTTGTAAAATATATCGATTTGATATATACAATACAAGAATTATATAGTAAACTTGTAATTACAAGTACTTGATAATATTCATTAAATATCAAATGACTTATGACATTTCATCTTGTCACTTTTGACAGTTTGTTTCGTAAAATATATTGATTTGATATATACAATACAATAATTATATAGTAAACTTGTAATTACAAGTATTTGATAATATTTATTAAATATCAGATGACTTATGACATTTCACGTTGTCACTTTTGACAGTTTGCTGTAAAATATATTAATTTGATATATACAATACAAGAATTATATACTAAACTTTTAATTACAAGAACTTGATAATATTCATTAAATATCAGATGACTTATGACATTTTATCTTGTCACTTTTAACAGTTTGTTTCGTAAAATATATTGATTTGATATATACAATACAAGAATTATATAGTAAATAAGTACTTGATAATATTATAACATTGATATGTATATTTATATTTTATATTATTGATAAAATATGCTTATTGTAGAATGTGTAGTACTTAACAATTATAATTAAGATATGATTTATTAATATAGATACATTAATACAAACATTGCATGACATGTGTCAGTTTACGTTATCGAATCTTAATTCAAATTTTTGGTGGATAAGAATCGAAGGTTGGTAGAAATAGGGTCGCAACATGCAAAAAATTTGAATGTGCAGGTGCATATTTTCGTATTTGCACATGATTCATGCGATTTAGTGAAGATAACTTCAGTAATTAACGCCCATAATTTCCGTTTATATTATTGTATGACATTTTCTTGATAGTGACTAATACTTCAATAACTGACTTATTTGTATTGATACAGCTATAACAATACCTTCGATAGTGCATCGATTGGTCCGGATTCACTATAGTCCTGTTTGAGAATGCACAACTAAATTATTATTGAAAAAATATAAATAAATTCTAAAAAAATAATTCGCAAAATTTTGTTTGTAAATAAAATTATTATTTTACCTTTATTCTTCTAATCATAATTATATTTATTGTAACATTCACTTAAACAGGTAAAAAAAACTATAGATATGCAGAAAGACCTCGGTCAATAGCCCTTTGGCCCTTTTTTGACCAATAAAGATGTTCAAATAATAAATTAAAAAAAACTATTACCAATGGCTAAATTCTTCTATTATTCTGATGTCAAGTATTCGTTCAAAGAGAACTATCAATTTTATTAATCAAATTTGACAGTCAATTTTGAACGTGAATCAAAACAAGTACTTGCCAAGTTGACATAAACATCACATCATCTGTATATTGTTACTATTATCATAAATATATCGATTATAAATCCATACTTGATTTTTATGTTATTTTTAATTTTAATTGTGAATTGACAATATTTCCATTTTATTAATTAATATAAAGTTATAAAATTAGTTCAAATATAAAAAAATAATAGTAGAATTATTGTTTAACGATTTGTTTATTAATCAAATTTGACAGTCAATTTTGAACGTGAATCAAAACAAGTACTTGTCAAGTTGACATAAACATCATCATCTGTATATAACAAGTAATCAACAATAAGTTTACAAAAAACATCACATCATATTCAATGACAGTGACATTATAAGTATATTGTCACCATTGTTTTAAAATATGTTAATTGTGATTCGATTAATCAAGTATTTGCTTGTCATTATTTATAAAAACAATGCTTTTTTAAAGTCAGCTAAGTTGGAATATTTCAGAACTGCGTTTCTTATTTAAATTGAAATTTACGGTCGATCATTTCGTATATCATTCTAAGTCATGCGATTGCTATCGTCGCCTCTATAATTATCATTCGTGATTCCCCTTTGGTATTATTAATACAAGTCCTGCGATAAAGGAAGGATATTGCTGGAAAACTGTGCAAAAAAAAAAGAAAACGAACGCCTCCTGAACTCGCTCCAATTATCACGCAATGATCATAAAATCCTTAACGGTCCATAACTCTGCGGCGGCCTGTCTCGTTGCTGGTACGCACGAAACTCATAAACTTCTGGGACATTTGAATTTCAAATTGTTAAACTTTTTAATTTAACTTACTCAGTATAAATATACGTACTCGTGCTTGTCATTTTCAATGTTAAACTTGTTATTTTGTCTTTTATCTTGTTTCGTATAACTTACACGTTATTTTAGTACGGAAAAATGAAGAAGTTGGATTGAAGGAAGAAGAAACTTTGATTGAACAGTTTACGTTATTACAATTAGTACAATATCTTTATTTTATATCAGCTTGTATTAACACAAGTACTTGACAAGTACTTTAAACTTCAAATGAAGTATCACAAAGTTGTACTGTCACAGTTGAACGAGCATGTTCTATCGCATACTTTGTTTATTATTAAATATATATCTGTTGAATTTGAGATGTTCAGCTACTAAAAAAAGTTCATGAAATAATAACTTGCTATGAAACAGCTTGACAAGTACTTTAAACTTCAAATGAAGTATGACAGATTGTACTGTTACTG